>KZ062424.1:8359-29283 GCA_002091835.1 Anopheles maculatus
GATCCGCTGGATCTTGAATGTTTGACTCCAGCTCACTTTATGATTAATCGACCTTTGGTAGGAATTGCGGAACCCTCGTATATTAATGTATCTGAGAATCGTTTGAACAGATGGCAGAGAATACAGCAGTTAAGGGACCAATTCTGGGCAAGATGGTCAAGGGAATATTTAAATGAACTACAGGTCAGAAGTAAGTGGACTACGCAACAGGCTAACGTTAAACCTGATATGTTAGTTTTGGTTAAAGAAGACAACCTGCCTCCCCAGATGTGGAAAATGGGTCGCATTATAAAAACGTATCCAGGGTCTGACGGTTTAGTACGGGTAGTTGATGTTTTCACAAGGGGTGGAACGTACAAGCGACCAATTCATAAGTTAGCGCCAATACCGGGATTATAAGACTAGCTAGACACTTCTCGCCGGGGAGTATGTTCCGTCGCGGACGGAAGATAATAGAAAGCGGGCCAATGAAGGAGGATGAGAAAGGAGTGTGGAGAGCGAGAGAAGGAGAGAGAGAGAGAGGGCAAAACGCCGTATCATCTGCCCGTCCTTGAAGACTGCGTAGGTACAGGAAGAAGGATGTGTGTGTGAGAGGATAGGCTGGTTTGTTTGAATGGATTAGTGAGAACGAAATGCGAAGCGTACCGATAAGAGAGTCGACGAGCAATCCGCGAAGAGAACGGACGTGGTTTTTCGAAGCAAACGGCTTAAGTAGATGATCAGTGAAACAGTGGTTAAATAAAGACACAAGTTCGTAAATCTGGCCCATCCATTACGCTTATTTGAGTTTAGACAACAGTTAAGGGAAGTAAACTGGTAATCCAAAACAACCAAACAATAAACTACTTAATCTGCCATGCAAACTAAATATATTTGTATTTATTCATTGATTTAACTTCTCTGCATAAGTTCCATGTATCTATTCATCATCATCAGGTTGATATATAAACTCCCGTATCATGATTTTAGATGCCCGAACACCGTTCCACGCGGGTGGCATCGATGGCCAGCTGTTTGACTGTTCGGTTGTGGTGTTTCCGTACAAGCCGTTAAGATTGCTATAAAATAAAGATACCGTAGATTACGTTTATATCAATTATTCTACCTATTTTTTCTTCTATCATGGGCTTACCTGGTGAAGCATGATGATAGTTGATATTGGTGGTACCACCATCCACCACGATGCTTTTTCGCACAGTTGTACGGAACCGGATCATTATCACGATCGTAGGTAGAAAACTTCATACCCACATGCTGCGTGAACGAGTCTCCTGCATTGCCCGAGTATTCCGTAACTTGCTTCAGCTCATATCCATCCGCCGCGGTACCGAGCTTAAATTTATACATTGCATACCGGATCTGTCCTTCAAAGTTCTTCAACAAGAACATGATCTCCCATTGTCCGCCGTTGTTCACCAGTGAACTAATTCTTTGCAAACCCAGCCAAAACTCGCCGTCCAGGTTGCCGAATCCAGCCTCGTAATCTGCCCAGTTGCGATAAAACGATTCGGAACCGTTGAAACGGTGCTGCACCACGATCCACCCAGCGCCAGCGGATGGTATGTCGCACAGCAGATTGCTGGGTTGAGTATCCCCCGGAATTCGGATAAGAAATTTACCACTGGCCCGCGACGGAACCTCTAGGCATGAGCTGTATATGTTATCCTCGCCTGCTTGAAGCTGTTCCGCGGTAGGTTCTATGCCTAGTGGGTATTTCGTTGACTTGTCGGGTTTTACCGTGCTTTCTGTAGTTTGAGCGGAGTGAGGCTTCTTCTTTTTAAGGGTTGAATATTTTACAACCGGAGCTAGTAACCTGCAATGAAACATAACCTGTTGTGATCGTTTTTCGCTTTAATGTGATCAAACCCGACCTGTCTTCGATTGTTTCCAACTTTGCCTGCGCTATTTCAAATCCAAAACCACATCCTCCATATTTTTGTGTTTCTCCATTTTTAAGGTAAAGATTTAAAATTGCAAGTAATACAATTATTCTTAAGCACATTATATTCACAAAACTGTTACCTAATCACGGCGCACGTTCAAAATAAAAATCCCCTAGAATCACGGAGCGTGGAACCGCTTCTACTTTGATCAAAACTTTCTGTACAAATAATATTCAACATTTCATCATTGCGCTTTTTATACGAACTGTTTGTTGTTTATAATTGAACTATTATCACTTTACAAAAATAAATCCCCTCGAATCACGTATCGTGGAACAGTTTCCACAATGATAAGAACTTTCTGCACAAATATTATTCAACATTTCAATATTGCGCTCTTTATTCGAGCAGTTTGGTGTTTATATTTGAGCCTTTACCACTTTACAGCATCTAAAGGCCGCGAGCTACGGAAATCTAAAGCGCCCAATAATCACAAAATTTGGGGTCAAATCACGGCGCACTTTCACAATGAAAATCCCCTAGAATCACGGAGCGTGGAACAGCTTCTACTTTGATAAGAACTTTCTGTTCAAAAAATGTTATCTCATACGGGATCGTGTACAAGCGACAGAGTTTCATAGTTGATGAGTAACCTGCAGTGATGTGCAAAAGGCTGCGATTTTTTCGATCGAATGTGATCACACCACACCTAATTTTATACGATTGATTACAACTTTTCAAACCCAAAGCCATTTGTGTTTGCACAAATCATTATTTGCTCAAATCATAACATAAAAATGGTGTAATCAAAAATATAAATGCCCTGGAATCACGCTGCAAGTTTTACAACATTGACAAGAACATAAAAGAAAAGTTTCTTGACAACCGTTCTCTGCATGAATTTTAATCATCGAGATTCGATCGCTGCGGGCACGAACTATCTACTCACGTCTTCTAATGGGGATTTTGAGTCGTAGTAGCTTTTAAAATAAATTTGTATCTTGGCGGCTTTTAAAAGGTAAGGATTTCATTTTGAAGTGAGTGTCGATCGAAATTCGTGCTGAGGGTGAACGTCTTTGTCGAGCTGCATGATGTTTATAAATGAGCATCTGCTATTTTACAGTGCGAAACGTATTGCAGTTGAGGTAAGATAAAAAAAGAAAAACTTTGAAAGACAACCCGTTACCCGTTCAATTTTGTTATGATTATTTTTTTCTCAGCCAATTTCAAGCCTCAAGCCATTTACAAGGTAAAGATTTAATATTGCAAATAACAGAACTATTCTAAAGGGCATTAAATTCAAAAAAGTTGGCGTCTAATCACGGCGCAAGTTCAAAATAAAAATCCCCTAGAATCACGGAGCGTGGAACAGTTTCTACTTTGATAAGAACTTGCTGTACAAATATTAGTCAACATTCCATTTTAGTGCTCTTTATTCGAGCAGTTTGGTGTTTATAATTGAGCTTTTACAACTTTACAGCATCTAAAATGTTTCGGTTCAAATATTTCGATTGATATTGGCATAAAAAGGTTTTTAGAGATTTTTATTTGATAAGTCAAATAAGCTTTCATAAAACATGTAACTCCCAAGGTTTTATGACAGATGCATGTGCTAACTGTTGGTGCCAGGGAAAAGTACAATAAAATTGGTAATCCAAATATTTGCAACTAACTTGTTGATTTAACTTCCCTGCATTACTTCCATGAATCGTTTTATTCTTGCGATTGATTCATAATATTATTTTACATTTCCGCAGTTGTCCGGTGGAAGATGCGACAGCGGCGCCGGTTTTCACACGGCCGGACCTGGGTTAAAGTCTCATTTGGGCCGTTCCCCCATAGTGAGGATTGACTATCCAACTATGTGGTAACAATAAGTCTAGTAAGCCAGAAATGGCAGGCATGACCTAAGAGGTCGTTAGGCCAAGAAAGAAGAAGAAGAAGATAGTTTTGAAAATTGTGAACAAAGCTTACTATAATATTATAACACTTCAAATACAATAAGACTGATTTGTTCAAAGTTTTAAAAGTTTCAAATGAGGCGCCTCTGATGTTTTAAAGGACTCTTGGCCCCTTTTGAGGAGATCGAATGGTACGATGTCAAACTTAAAATCTTGAACAATTTTAGTACAACTCTTAGATTTCTATCAATTTTAGTTTTGAAGCTGTCTATTCCTTAACCGCTTACATTTTTCTCAAATAAAAGATCGCTTTCACACTTCACTTGCAAAGTGCTTCTTCACCTGAAAATCAGTTAACAATTTCAGCAGTTATAACAACTTTTCAATGTATGGAAATTGTAACACTTTGTGTGTAACAAAAAACAATTCTATTATTTACTTTGCGCAAATAATAGAGAAGATTAAATCTTGCTTAGTACCAAATTTATTCTATCTTTGTATGTATCAAAAATTAAATTACTCTGTACATGTAATTCTGTCCGACTGTATAAAAAGCTGCTTCCTCAGCGAAAAGGTGGAACGATAGGTCACACTATCTGTCTTACTTTCTACATCCGCAATCATGCTTTCCAATTAAGACTTGTTTTAAAAAAATTTGTACATTGTTGACACTGAGAAATCTGTCACCATCTGCTATCTCTTTGCTAACCATTTTTTGCCGAAATGTTTGTTGACCCTGTAACTAAACTGAGTCTCTGTAACTAAACTGAGGAGGTCTCTCTTAATTTTCGGAGAGAGTTTTTTTTAATGAATCACACCCACTTTATTAAATATGGGTGGTACAGTTGCTTGGAAAGGTTATTCGTACATAATGAGTTCAGCATAAGTCCTCTACAGCAGTGCGGGACGTACCAGTATCCTCAAGATACAGATCTTCAGTGACATCTAAAGCATCATGCCCTCCATAATGGTCACCCAACACAAACTCTTCAAGGTGTGTAGCTTTCCGCATCTATTTTAATCATAACCAACCGACCGGACGTCCATTGCGCTTTGATACTCCCTCATCCATTCAGTTCAGCAGTTGAACACTAAGTGCATCCACCAAATGGCTCCCTCGGGACACTCTCGAGTCCCGAGATTTGGTTTATGATGTGTCATTCGTGTGCCCGGCAACCGCATGCTGTAATTAAAACACCACCCGTAGCATTAAATTCTCATGAGCGATACGCGAATAGTGAACCCTGGACGGATGCACCATCAGCACATTACTAATTCAACTCTGGTACATAAGCAACAACAAAAAAAGCGATGCATAAAACAGATCCGCCCGGATGTTGCGTAAATGGGCATTCGGCAAGGTGGAAATCGAAATTTGGAAATGCCACAAAAACCCGTTGATGGATAAATTATACCACCATCCGTTGCAATCGGAACATATGCCGTCCATACGGAGACACATTAAAGCTGACTCACCTGAATCTAACGTAATGCTCTCTACACAAGGGATAGAAAAACTTTTTAATTTCCCTCGATTCAATCCCCCAAACGCTGGACGAAACACCACGACCAACATCCTCGCACCACAATACACCAATTGAATACCGTCCAGGCTTGTTCCGAGAATGCACATTTCCATCGCGTAGCAGCCTCAAAATCGCTAAACATCATCAATTCAATTAAAACAACTTTCATCCCCCCCGGTCGGTTCTCGACTCCAAGCCGAAAAGAAAAAGTTCAGCGCCGAGAAAATCCTCATTTTTTGGGAGTGTGTCCGACATTGCCGGTGGCTCGGGCATGCTCGGGAAGGACGGGTAGGATCGCAGGTGGTTGTGTGATTTGAATGCTGAAGGTGAATGAATTAAAGCCACAAAAGTTTACCAAAAATGCTTATTAGGAAAAGCGACCAGCCCCCCGAACAGGGTCAATCAGGAGGGTCCCCGAACGATAGGTACCCACTTACAACGGTGACGCTCACACGGTCACAGCAAAATAGGAAAGCCATCCAAACGAGATGGGCCAAAAGTTTGACAATAGAATAATTTGAATTTCTCGCCGAATGGCCACCGAAGCTCCCCGAAAGGTTGGGAGCGCTCTAATGTCCTCCGCAAAAACTTCCAACAACCATCGGATGCATGCTCACTCTTGCTCTCTCTCTCTCTCTCGCGCGACCTCTTTGTGTTATTATTTTTAGAGGGCCATTCCAGGGTTTCGCTTGTGATCTGGCTTCGCTTTACAATTTCGCATTTCTCCTCCCAAAACCACCACACTACAGTTATCGTTATCATTTACTATTGTAATGCCAGCCAGGCGTTGAAAGCATGCAGGAGTCTCGGTGCAGAGATTGTTGATTGAATCGTCCCAGTATTTTCGTTTTCCTATTATTTGCTTGGTTTTTTTTTGTCCATTTCTGGATGGTTCGCACATCCGACGGATAGCTATCGTTTCCGAACCAACTACTGTACTCCCTGTCTGTCCCACGCGGGTACCATTTTCTGTCCCAACCAGCAACCACACTGCACCAAAGTTGGAGAAATTGATCGGTTCCAGGGCACGATCCGGGTGGTGACCGGAGGTGTGAGCGACCGGGACGAAACTTCAGCAAAACTTTTCTAATTTAATGCCTTGTTGGAGATTTTCATGCACAACTTGGGTGATTTTTAGAGCGGTTGCCCTGTACGCCGCTTACCTTACGGAAATGGGCATCGTTTGCCCCTATAGAGATTTCGTTCGATTGGAAACCGTTCCGGAAGGTCAAAAAGGTATCACCCACCTCCACCGAACACCACCACCAGTATCCGGTATGGGGCATGTGTATGTGAAGCACAACTTTCAAGTGGCGCCAACCAGCAACAGCTGAATTAATGAAATAAACCGACGGGCTTGCGTTGGTCTAGCTTCGGAGTGTCCTTCGAAATATTTGCCCCCAACCTCGAATGTGTGGCGTTGTGATTGTTCAGCATACAGATGATCATCGTAAACGGTGAGACTTCCATCGGTGAGACCGTGTTGAAGATGGGGAAGTTTCGGTAGAATGTTGATAAATAAACTCCCGACATTGTCCGGAAACATTGACAATAGGCCGGTGGTGTGGAAAAAGAATTGGCGATTCGAATGCACGATTGTTCATTACGGAGAGGGAATTGATATTCGTTTTCCGGTTCTAGGCGACTTAATTGAAAACAGGAAATATCAAAAAAATGCTAGGGAAGAAGATGCTGTCTTTCCATTAAGAAAGTTTTGCTTAAAATTATGACGTTTTGTTTACGTTTGTTGTTTTTGTTTGGCAGGCAGGCTTTTTCGACAGTCAGGCCAAAGGTGTCAACCATCAAGTATTGAGAGCAGTTCAAAGGTCAAAAATCAATGTAATAGTAAATTTATAATCAGCCTTACTTACGGAGAGACGATCCAGATATGGTTTGGTCCCGGACTCGTCGGGATAGCTATGACAGATTTAATCTTTGTTCAATTACGTATAATTTACATCTTATTTAGATGTTTCTATCTACCATTCTTCTTATTCTCCCAAACATCAAATCTGAACCTTATTCGTGTACCATACTATTCCATTTTTATAAAACAAAACAACAAACTATAGCTCATCCACCAAGACGTCACTGTATTCTGCTGTTTTCCGATGTACGCATTTTCAGCAAATCGTAATGCTCAGGCATGACACTTCGTGCGCCAAATGAACACACTTTTCACACTCTCCACAACACCAAGAACACCCACAGCAAAACGGTAAGCTTGTACTGGGGTGATCAACTGTCATTCGTTATAAATAACTGCATTAAAGTCACCTAGATTAGGTTTTATTACGCCATCATCCGTCTATGGCACGGCTTTGCGGCACACTCACACATACACACACACATACTCACGCCAACGAACATTGCGTTGCTTTTCTTGAACGGCCCACTATGCCAGAATGATACGACTAGCCTTGCCGTGAATCTGAATCCCTTCCGGGATCGGCATTGTTTACCCATCGACAGCTAAGCTAAGCTTCGCCGAAAATGTCAGCGCTCGGAGCGAATCGACCGGACATATTTCAAGTGTCCCAACCCTTTTCTCGCTTTCAATTTTCCATGCCCCCCCCGCCCGGCTTTCGGTGTGTGCGTGTGTGTTCCAACGCTCAAACTATCTGCACGGTGCGATCTGACGATAGGTGCTCCTGTGGTCGATCTAAACAAACACCAAAGAACGCTGGAACAAGGAAACCGAGGGTGTTGCATGGCGGAAGCACCGGATTGATTGTTATGATGTAAGAGTTCTCCTTTCCTTGTACCTCCGTACCGTTACCTTCCAACCCGGCGATGATATCTTTCGGTATAGTTTCGCAGAAAATCTTGCCTGTGTGCTGTGCGCGCCCATGGGAGCAAGACGTACTGTCTGATCAATATCGCAGCGTCCCGGGCCGAATCGACCTGGCCCGGTGGACCGTCGCGCCGATGGAAAGATGCCAATAACGTGTGCCAATATATATTCTTCTGTCACAACCCACCCGTGGCGATAGGGAAGCCTCTTACGTGAAGCATCATCGTCATCATTGCCACATCGTCCTGAGGGTCGTGTGTTGCAGACGAATTTTTGCCAACCGCCGTCATTGAAGTCGTTTCTTTGTAGCTCCACGTTTTGTCTTAGTTGTAGCAGCAGAACTCGTCTTTAAGTGAACTGTCCTGAAAGATAGAGGGCAAAAATAAAATGGGAGTTTGTTATTCCTATGCAAACTTTTTGTGTAAGGCATTTGATCTTGCAAGGCGATCGTTAGTCAGGAACATCATGTATACTGTTAACCGTGAAGCTAGCGTTCCCAAACTTGTCAGTCCAAGGCTGCATTGCTTCACAATACCACAAAAATAACACCAATCTCGCCAATACCACAAATACACACAACAAATAACAAACATCCAAGATCTCAAGACTGACAGTTACTGCTAAACTATGTCAAAGATGCCTCAAATGGTACAGTTAAAAAATCTCTGCATATAGACAGCAATTTGCTCACAAATTGTAAGACAACAATTTGTTTGCGCCTGCCGGTTAGGCAAACCGCATAACACATCGCAGAATAAATCGAATGAACCACAGAAGATGCGTTACTAGAATAAAATCTCTCACTAAAACATAAAGAAATAATTCACACTTTAATTCATATTTTACATCGTATTTAAAACTGCCGAAAATAAGAGCTAAAAAAGTTAATCGAAAAACACATTATTGGAGATAATTAAGTAGTACAAATTTCTGCATTCAATGTCAATTTTCAAATACTCTGCCATCTCGCGTCCCAAACCTTAGATCTGAACGGAACGGACAAGATGTACCGACACGATGTCAATGAGGTCGATTGTAACTCCTACGTTTCTCGAACAGCTGCCACACGTTTCACATCATGTCGTCTCCAGCCACGCACTTCCGAGTGGAGCTCGATAAATGTGTAATCTGTCAAAGCCTGGTGCCGCGTAGAATCACGCACAAAACGTCCATCCATCGGTTGGCTAACCCATCCATCGGGCTGTCAAATATTGATCCCTCTAGCACGGGTTCGGTAGCGCACACCATCGTCATCCGCAGCCATGCCCA
Organism: Anopheles maculatus; assembly: GCA_002091835.1. Classification (NCBI taxonomy): domain Eukaryota; kingdom Metazoa; phylum Arthropoda; class Insecta; order Diptera; family Culicidae; genus Anopheles; species Anopheles maculatus. The sequence continues at coordinate 17,733 of KZ062424.1, forward strand.
CAACCATCCGTACGCCCACAACCAAAACACTGTTGCGTACCAGTTGAGGCGTTACTAAAACATTTGCTTGGCGATGTTCGTCGGTGTGCCTTCGGGGGCATGCCACAGCATGCCGAAAGGGTGCATTACTAATGAACCGATACGGGTCACCTGCGGGACGATCCTACCATCGGTTCGTCGGTCCTTTAAATGCGAATCCAAACAATTTCTCAATGCCTCCGAACTCCGAACCCACACGACAAACCAACCGAACACACTCACCCGGAACAGGCAACCCCCCACGGTGGGTGAGACAACCGTCGCACCCAGTGCAACCCGCGTCCCCCGTCCCCGGTCCATCACGGATCACGGGCAGCACTTTGATCGACCGGCAGCTACCCACCCATCAATCGCTACCCGGTGGTGAACGAACTGGTGAAGAAAATGGAAGCGCACACACACAGACACACGGATACACGGACGGAAGCACATTCGATGCCTTGGAGCAAACTTCCGGTGGGTTTGTGATGGAACGAGCCCTGCGTTGTAGCCAAACAACATCCGTCATAATACCTCCGTTTACGAGCCCGGCCACGGAGGAATAAAAGTCAACGAAGCGAACACCTTGCGCTTTGCCCGTTGCGTTCGTTCGATTGGATTTTGATCTCGGCCGGTCGTGGGTTCCGGTTTGACGCATTCATTAGGACGTGCGTGCGGTACATGAGCAGAGCGACGACGGGTGGCAAATATAAGGCAACACGTGAGGGTTTAGGGCAAAGCGAGAACATCCTGTCTACCCCACGCCGTCGTAGCACATAATAGACCTGCCGGGGAGTCCAGGAGCAAACAACTGAACCTGACGGGGAGAACGTTGAGACTTGAATGGGGGCAGAAATTGGAAAGGCATGCCATGCTTGAATCGATTCCTAATGACACCTGTCAGAGTGAAGTAGTTTCATTCATAACGCATTCTGTGGTACGTTTTACCGGTTGCGAACCGCCATATTGTTTGGGACGATGGGTGGCCCGTGGCGATAGGGAAGCCTCTTACGTGAAGCATCATCGTCATCATTGCCACATCGTCCTGAGGGTCGTGTGTTGCAGACGAATTTTTGCCAACCGCCGTCATTGAAGTTGTTTCTTTGTAGCTCCACGTTTTGTCTTAGTTGTAGCAGCAGAACTCGTCTTTAAGTGAACTGTCCTGAAAGATAGAGGGCAAAAATAAAATGGGAGTTTGTTATTCCTATGCAAACTTTTTGTGTAAGGCATTTGATCTTGCAAGGCGATCGTTAGTCAGGAACATCAAGTATACTGTTAACCGTGAAGCTAGCGTTCCCAAACTTGTCAGTCCAAGGCTGCATTGCTTCACAATACCACAAAAATAACACCAATCTCGCCAATACCACAAATACACACAACAAATAACAAACATCCAAGATCTCAAGACTGACAGTTACTGCTAAACTATGTCAAAGATGCCTCAAATGGTACAGTTAAAAAATCTCTGCATATAGACAGCAATTTGCTCACAAATTGTAAGACAACAATTTGTTTGCGCCTGCCGGTTAGGCAAACCGCATAACACATCGCAGAATAAATCGAATGAACCACAGAAGATGCGTTACTAGAATAAAATCTCTCACTAAAACATAAAGAAATAATTCACACTTTAATTCATATTTTACATCGTATTTAAAACTGCCGAAAATAAGAGCTAAAAAAGTTAATCGAAAAACACATTATTGGAGATAATTAAGTAGTACAAATTTCTGCATTCAATGTCAATTTTCAAATACTCTGCCATCTCGCGTCCCAAACCTTAGATCTGAACGGAACGGACAAGATGTACCGACACGATGTCAATGAGGTCGAGTGTAACTCCTACGTTTCTCGAACAGCTGCCACACGTTTCACATCATGTCGTCTCCAGCCACGCACTTCCGAGTGGAGCTCGATAAATGTGTAATCTGTCAAAGCCTGGTGCCGCGTAGAATCACGCACAAAACGTCCATCCATCGGTTGGCTAACCCATCCATCGGGCTGTCAAATATTGATCCCTCTAGCACGGGTTCGGTAGCGCACACCATCGTCATCCGCAGCCATGCCCACAACCATCCGTACGCCCACAACCAAAACACTGTTGCGTACCAGTTGAGGCGTTACTAAAACATTTGCTTGGCGATGTTCGTCGGTGTGCCTTCGGGGGCATGCCACAGCATGCCGAAAGGGTGCATTACTAATGAACCGATACGGGTCACCTGCGGGACGATCCTACCATCGGTTCGTCGGTCCTTTAAATGCGAATCCAAACAATTTCTCAATGCCTCCGAACTCCGAACCCACACGACAAACCAACCGAACACACTCACCCGGAACAGGCAACCCCCCACGGTGGGTGAGACAACCGTCGCACCCAGTGCAACCCGCGTCCCCCGTCCCCGGGCCATCACGGATCACGGGCAGCACTTTGATCGACCGGCAGCTAACCCACCCATCAATCGCTACCCGGTGGTGAACAAACTGGTGAAGAAAATGGATGCGCACACACACAGACACACGGATACACGGACGGAAGCACATTCGATGCCTTGGAGCAAACTTCCGGTGGGTTTGTGATGGAACGAGCCCTGCGTTGTAGCCAAACAACATCCGTCATAATACCTCCGTTTACGAGCCCGGCCACGGAGGAATAAAAGTCAACGAAGCGAACACCTTGCGCTTTGCCCGTTGCGTTCGTTCGATTGGATTTGGATCTCGGCCGGTCGTGGGTTCCGGTTTGACGCATTCATTAGGACGTGCGTGCGGTACATGAGCAGTGCGACGACGGGTGGCAAATATAAGGCAACACGTGAGGGTTTAGGGCAAAGCGAGAACATCCTGTCTACCCCACACCATCGTAGCACATAATAGACCTGCAAGGGAGTCCAGGAGCAAACAACTGAACCTGACGGGGAGAACGTTGAGACTTGAATGGGGGCAGAAATCGGAAAGGCATGCCATGCTTGAATCGATTCCTAATGACACCTGTCAGAGTGAAGTAGTTTCATTCATAACGCATTCTGTGGTACGTTTTACCGGTTGCGAACCGCCATATTGTTTGGGACGATGGGTGGAGTTGGGGTTAAGCAGAAAAGTTGTTTGTTTGTCACAAACTCGTCGCCGCCTTCCATCGCTCCTCCAACTTCGCCACGTCCACCCCCACCATCACTTCCCTCGTACAGGGGTGTTTCGCGTTACGTTCTCGATCGCTTCATCCTGACGGCTGTCACACTCTGTCATGCAGCGCGCTAATGCGTGAAGTAAGTGCCGGCGGGACGGTTTTGGATGTAAAATTTTCCGCTCGCACACTGTACAATTGTTTGACAGTTTTTCGGTTAAATTGTGACTAATTTTTTAAACTTTTTTTCGTTTGATGAAGCAATAGTTTGAGCAATGAAATCGAATATAGACACTTTCCATGCTTTCATGACTTAAATTGAGCATTTGATGTTCGTACCATTTATTTGTGCTGTATTTTGATGAATGTAAGTGGTTTGGTGTTCTTAAATTTGCTTTCAAATTTTATGCTTTTCTTATTTATTTTAACATGTTTACGGTCTTGTTTCTTTTCTAATTGGTACCTTTTCTTTGCTTTCAATTAACCATAGTCACTGTTTAATGAAACTTTTTGTTTATTTAATAGAGTTTTTAAGTTTATAGCAAAAAATTGCTAGCAGTTGTGAGCCCAGCTTTATTCAAGTTTTTTGTTCCTCTAATTTATTTTCATATTCACTTCATTCTTTTCTAGCATTTTTTATCCCCTTTTCGTTAGATAATATTCAGGTTTTAAATATATATTACATTATTATTACGTATTACTTATTAAGTATTGCTATTTCTTAAATCAAGAATATAAAACTCTATTATGTTTCTATTGTTTGTTTTGTTTTAGTAGTCGTTTAGAAAGGGTCTTGTTTTCTCTTTCTAGCTCCTAAATATATATTTTTTATGTTGAAAGATATCGTTTTATTTAAATCCTCTGATTGTTTGCTTCTAAATATAATAAACAACGTTTTTGTTTGTTTTATTGTCATTTTAGATTTTCTTGCCTGTAACAATTTTCCATTTTGGACAGTTAGCATCAAATTTTCCACCAGTTTGTCATATTCTCTATTTCCTTTCCGTTTCCTCGTCACTGCCACTAGGTTTATCGCTTCATAGCGCATACTGACCAGCCATTGACCGATTGAAAGATGCTGCCCGCTTGGTGGACGCTTTGCTGAAAAGGTCGATCCGTCTGTCAAACTGAACGCGCTCGTACCACGCACCGCTCCATCTAACCATGCTCCTATGTCCATACCCGGAAGCGCTACTACACTGGACAGCAAACCCACGATTCAGAGCAGGAAGAGAGCAGTATGGGGAGGGCGAAAGAACGCGAAAATGGAAAGGTCAGCAAGCGCCGGTGCGACGATCAACAGGACGGCTGAACGACAGTAACTGTTAAGGGAATGTTCGTGGTAGTTAACCGGTGCTTGTGCAGCGCTTTGCTGCGGTAAACAGAGCCCGGGCCGAGACCGGTCGTTAGCGAGCCGGCAGACGACCGCTCCACGGATGCCGGATGACGGGTGACAAAGGGATAAACGTGCTTTTCGTAACATGAATGTTAGAAATGGAAACAGCTTGCTGTGACATTTATAATTTATAAAGTGCTCTGCAAATACTCGCACACACATACATACATACATACGAGTGGTATGCCGCGAGAGTTTGATAAGTTTGATGAATGGGGGCAACAATAGTTCCTGATATCGGTGGTATTGTTTTGAAGTAGATAGATTCGATTAATTATTTATATGTAATTATTGAGATTTTCAAAACAAGTCTTTTATCTTAAACAATATACTCTCTGCATCACATCACCGAGTTGGATGTTTTCATCAAGTCTTGTTGAATATCTTAGGCTTCAAATATTTACTTGTTCTAGTCGGCACACAGCACATAATTTGAACACTGAACACGTCCAATTAAATTCTAACAACATATCAATCCAGCAACAAACGTCCCCACACTGTTGCGCTCACAATTCAGATGAACATGTCAAATCTCCAAAAGGAACGCCGCCCAGCTCGGTGCGCCACCCTGCACAAAAAGGGTAAGCGTATGTGATGAGATTTAGGATAAGGATAACCGGGAGCTCCCATTCTCTCTGTTCGCTCTCGCCTCTTTCTCCCCGAATCGTCTCCATATCCTTCATTCGCAGTACCGTACACTGCAGCATTAGCAGCGAAATTCGGGCTATGGCCACCAACTCCCGGCATTCCATCAGTTTTGGACGGCACATACATATGCCAACACACACCCAAAAAAAAAACGCCAAAACCGGAACATACACTCGAGAAGCAACAAAGCAAAACAAACCAAAAACAAACCGGTCGCAGGAACAACGGTTGACATTTGTTGTTTTCTTTTCCGGTGTTATTTTTTCTGTCGTTGTGTATTTTATTCCATCCTTTTTTTTTTGTTTCCGTGAAACGCCTAACACCCACGGCACGATTCGACCCGGCACTTCCGGCATGCGCTGGTCGACGGTACGGTGTCCTTCGGTGGGTTCTACACCGTACTAAACTAGGCAGTAGAAGAATGGGGAAAAAATATATCCCCTTGTGTGCCTACAAAACCCTGCAGGGTCCTGCGAAACCAGGACCGGGGTGATAAAATATTCATAACCTCTACCCGGTGCCCGGCCATTTGCGAAGAAAATTGTGTACGCATTTTAAAAGACTCCAATTGCGGTATGCTGCATACATATCGCTTGAAACAGACACACACTCACACACATAGAGCAATGGAGATGGAAAGCGCAACAAACAAAACAATGCGCCCTAAGTGTACCGGAGCAGCAGCATCGGGTTGGCCGGTTGACGTTGCAGCACTGATCCACCATCGCCCGGTTGCGTTGGCTTGCCCGGTCCTTCCCGGTGATGGATTTTATGTTTCATCCGTCGCCACATTGCTGATGTCCTTTGATATGGGAATTGTTTCTTGATTTATTTTTATTTTTATATTGTTACCCGGCACACACCAGCACGCGTTGCTTTCCGTTCCTCGAGCAGTTTCCTCGAGCAGTGCAGCTTTTGGGAAGGTCAAATTTTTATGTCGGCATTGCCTTACTGTGCTCCCATGTTGACATTATGTATTTTTTATCGCATTGTTTTTTTCTCTCTCCAGCCCGTCACACAATTGCACTGACGACGAGCAACAGTTTGTCGCACAAGTGTTTGCAAAAATAACATTGCAGTTTGGCCGGCGTTACGGGACGGGTGCACTCGGCGTGGCAGCAAACAGGCGGACGGGACGATTTGTTTGCTCGCTTCCTGTTTCAGACAATGTTTTCAATTAGTGTGCCGGAACTTTTGTTTCTATGTTTTGTTTGTTTTCAGTATTTTCGCAGCAACTTGTGTGACGAAATATTTTTATGCTTGCGTTAATGGAGCGGAACGGGTGTATGTAGCGGCAATCTAGTGCATACTTTACATTTATGTGTTTATTTTTTATTAATTTCTGCATGACGCGGTAAGAGGCGAAATTAAATTTTCTCGTACGACAAAACATGCGAAACAAAATTAACAATCCTGGTGTAATGCATAACAGCAATAGAAATGATATGTTTGCCTCTCTCTCTACATATTTATTTCCTTGGGATAACGAAATACAAGAGCAAGCACGTCATTTAAAGAATTTCTAGTATAAGTTTTACCACGAACTAAGTCAATTTCTTTATTATTAAAGCTGCTGAAAGAAATTTTTAAGAGAACAAATCAGAAACTGTATTCTTTGGATATTTAGACTATCTTAAAGTCTGGACAGTACACAACATTTGAATATCTGGCTTTATAACTGAATTACCTCAATTTTGGGTATAAGGGAATTTTACAACGTCAAACAATGTCATTGGAAAAGAGGGACAACTTGGTAAAGGTTGTCGAATGAGGTTGTCGAGAGCTGATGAAACTCTTCAAGAGAGTACCCTCCCAAAAAGGTGACTGACAAAAAGGTTGCTGAGTTGCTGAACATAGGTCGTTGCGGCAGGAGGATAAGGATCACCTTGATGGTCTCTACATATAGTGTTACATAAATACGCATGATCTTATGCAATATTATGCATCACTTCTTTACACTTCTTTTTTGTTGAATAGCAGATGGAGCCACTGTCTCCCATCTGAGCTTTCTCCCATCCGAGCTATGTTTTGAGATTCACCAGCAAAGAATTTGGTGACTGACTTTGTCTACATCCCAAAATTGCCTAGCTGCTAGATCCAATTCAAGTCCTTGGCCGGTAGCGTGTTTTGGACACCTTTCAGCGTTCCCCGCATATTTTGATTCCACGCTGCATTTTTGGTCCTCTTCTTCACCCTTTCCCTTGAGCACGGTAAGATCGGCTTGTCCGGGTACCGTCTCAAAAACTTTCCCATCCCGTTTCCCCTTTCCCAAGTAACAGCGGAGTAGGCGACCATAAGTTCCATATAGTTCCAGCACTTTTATCGACTTTTGCACATCGGACTTTGTCCAAAATTTGGCAGAAGTCTCACTCAATTGGAGTGTTGGGGAAATGTGTTAAAGAATGTTAGAAAAGCCGACACAATGATTAGCTCTATCAGCTGTAATATGAGACTCCAGTAGACTGGTCATGTCATAAAAAGGATATTTATCTTGCTAAAGTCTTTATGAAATACCTGTCGCGACGGACGAAGCTGGGACTGTACAAAACCTTTATAGTCCCAGTACTCACATACGCCTCTGAGACGCCTTTGTCCAATGCTGACGAAACCCTCTTAGCCGCGTTCGAGAGGACGATGCTCAGAAGGAAGGCCAATGGAGGAACCGCTTCAATGACGAGCTCTATGAGCTGTACGGTGAACTCACCATCGTGCAGCGAATTAGGCTCGCCAGGCTCCAGCGGGCTGGTCATGTCATGAGAATGGCACCGGACGACCCAGCCCGTAAAGTCCTTTTAGGCCGTCCACATGGACAGAGGAGGCGTGGTAGGCCCAAACTGGGATGGAGTGATGGCGTTGATGCGTCCGCCAGAACGGCCGGGATAATGGATTTTGCAGACGATGGAGCTAGACCGTGAGCGGTATCGAGGATTGTTACTGCAGGCCAAGACCGGGAAGCGGTTGTGGCGCCTGATAAGTAAATGAGTAAATTCTTTATGAGCATTCCATAAATACAGAGGTGACCTGGAAGAATCAATTAGAGATGCTTACAGATACCGAATCCACCAAAAAAAAAGATCGATAATATTAAATACGTTAAACTGACAAATACTAACCACCATCCCGCAATAGAACAAAAAATTCAATATCCCTGTCCACTCTATCATTCGTAATTAAAACTCAAATTCAATAGACGGCACCCATTAAACCGTAACAAATTATTTATCTTTTAAAGCTTCGATACCGATGATCGGTCGGTTTTGGTTAGCCAGTTCCATTCCACTTCTCACATTACAAATGATTTCCCATCGCACTCTCATTATGTGCCGCTACCATATTGAAGTAACCGTACCTTCATAAAGTCCACGAAGCCACAAATAGCAATAGCAACAGCAAAAAAAAAAATGGTTCCAAACGGTGCGGTGCGGTCATGATTTCAATTGAAAGCGCTCCATCAACTGTAAATGCTCGGGAAGGTACGTACATTTGCTCCCATCCCGACTCCGGTGCCGACAGCCGAACAGGCTCGTTATTCGAATTATGATAATTCTTTTCTGCTGTAATCGTGTGCCTTTGAAATTCAAACAAGGGATTAGAATAATTTTGCATACCAAATGGGACGATTGAAACTCGGCAATCGGGGTCAGCAAGGATGGCTTGATGTACGGTTGGGTGCGATGGAAAAATCACTTTAAGATTTTAAAAGCTAAACGAAAACTTACTTTACTACTGATTTACCTACTAATGATGGACAATCTTTTTTTTCTTGGTCACAAAACAAAACACTTCATTGTATACAATCTTCTCATTTCTCAAGCTGACTCTAGTGGGGGGAAAAAAGAACCCGGTCAAATGTAAGCAATACTCAAGTCCGCCCAAAACCAATACACCCATCGCTTCGCCGTAGTTTGCTTTAGCTCGCCGAAATTGATTTCAATATTTATTACCACTTACCAGCCGACCAAACCGATTGCTCGGAACGAAGCAGTTAAGCGACACGGATGAGTGGCATTAAGCAGTTGGATTATTTCGATAAAAATCATCCATCTGCCCCCGGTCACACCAACCTCGGAAACGCCATCATTTCCACGCACTACCATTTGCCAGTGGGTGCTTCTGTTTGTTTTTTCCTCCTCGCGCCCAACCGACCGGCAAACACTTCGATAACCTACCCGGAAAGCAATGGAACTTATTATGCAATGAGTCGTTTGGTGCGATCTGTGCCTGGTACAGCCGTTGCCTTTCCATTCGCTTATCATTTGCTTTGCGTTCTCAAGCGCCCGCTATTAAACTGCCAACCGGTGCGCAATAAAGTTAGCTTAAAACCGATACCGCGTGGCCATTTTGACTTGGATTGGCGCCCCGGCACGCACACACAAACACCGGATTTTAAATTTATTCACCAAAATCGAATACCCTGCGCTGAAGGATTCGATTGATTGGCCTCTCGACTCCTAAACGAAGAAGCGGTGAATCTTAAGACTGTTTTCCTTTTTTCCACCGACCACCGAAATAGTCGAAATAAAAACAAAGTACATGACAGGACTTCATCTGCGTGCTTTTTTTCCCCCCCTCGAATTTGGATGTAAAATTTCGATTTCACTTTCCTTTCTTCCAATCCCAATCCCGGACCGTTTGATGTTGATGCTTTCGCCTTTCTACGTTGTTTTATTTCCACCCCATTCAGTTGCATCTGCTTAGCTGCGTTTCGTGATTTTGTTTACGATTCTCTCCTCAACCTTTTGTGCTCGTGCCGGAAAACAAAAATCCTTGTAGAGATTTTCACTCACAGAACAAACAGGGATGGAGAGAAAATGGAAGCCAAAAAATCAAACAAAGTCGATTCCTGTGTTCTTTTCGCTGTGTTGCGTTTTACGACAGAAAATCAATCATTCTTCGCGTACCGTAGAAAGAACTCTTTGACCTCGACGCATCACCCGAATGCCGAATCTTCTCGCGGTTTATTTTTCCGTTACTTACGTCTTGCGACAAAAAGGGATTGGAAGGGTATCGTAACCGGGTTTTCATTCCCACCAGAGTGTCTTCACGCGCGCAACAATTCCCCGAACATCAATACATCAACCACCCTGGTGACTGGTTCGATAAACAATTCGGAAACAAGTGGATGTGTGAGCTGTAAAAGAATGGGCAACTGCCGCAGTCGTGCCAATCGTAAATCGTTGTTCGACGGGTTAAGGGAAAATGTCGAAAGCATACGAATCCATCCGAACGATATGTGATGGTGGCCTTGGCGTTAAAAATGTTGCTTCCCCGTCTAGTCACCCAGCTTTTGACGCTTTCAAGTGATCGTTTTCCAAATGTTGCTTCAGCCATCCTTTCAGCCTGTCCCACACCTCGCTAAGCCTTTGATAAGCCATCACCAAACAGAGACGCACAACAAACTGGGTGCAATATTTTCCTACCCCAAAACTCATGGCGCATCGACAGGCGTGAAAACTTGGCGCGTCGAGCGAAACTTTACAACTGCACCACAGCCCACCTCCTCGGCCGTTCATATTCCCACACGTGCCGTTTGTCGACTGAGCGCGGAACCTCAAGTGTAGTATATCGGATTTCGTGCACTGATTCCGCTGATCTTCTGCTGAGCTACCGGCAGTAGCAGTAACTCCACGGGAAGAAAAAATGCTCCTTTCTTACCACTTGATACGGGCACGCAAAGAGGAAATCTTCAAACTCAATCCCTGATGTCTCCTGTTACTTACCCCTTTTTATGGCGCAAACCAAAACACGGCACGGATTTTGGGTTCACCCCTGAACGAGCGAGACTTCACGGTTTTTGCGGTGAAGGGGGGATTTCTGGGAGGCAGAATGGCTAACGGTGGGATTCCTGCATCGATCTAACCGGTGCGACCGTACAAGTGTCATCGTGCAGGTCGAGTACGATTCCAATTGGACCCAAGGGGAAATGACAGATATTATTGGGTTTTGGGTGCACAGCAACTGTGTGCTGTTGGCTCAAAAGCTCTTAAAGTTGCTCTTAAAGGTTTACTTACCACGGTTAAGTGGATGAGCAGTGATTAGTGTGCATCGCAGGTATTTAGGGGTGGGGGGGTTAGGAGTTGCTTTAACGAAGCCGGTGGTTACTTTAACGATTTGATTCGCGAAACCAAACATCGTCAGTGAAGGGAAATTTAATATCGTAAGAGTCGTCGACGTTGTCTGATATCTTCTCTTTTATTTCAATGCATCGTTAGCATTTTTTATTGCAAGTAGCGAATAAATAATAGACATATTTAACGGTCGCTGAACTAATGAGAATTCCATATTTCTTGTAAATAAATCCTATGCATTACAGTTGGGCCTTTCATCATTAATTATTATGTATTAAAAAGATGTTTTAATGTGGTATGGCA
>KZ062424.1:30697-111036 GCA_002091835.1 Anopheles maculatus
CCCATCGCTTCGCCGTAGTTTGCTTTAGCTCGCCGAAATTGATTTCAATATTTATTACCACTTACCAGCCGACCAAACCGATTGCTCGGAACGAAGCAGTTAAGCGACACGGATGAGTGGCATTAAGCAGTTGGATTATTTCGATAAAAATCATCCATCTGCCCCCGGTCACACCAACCTCGGAAACGCCATCATTTCCACGCACTACCATTTGCCAGTGGGTGCTTCTGTTTGTTTTTTCCTCCTCGCGCCCAACCGACCGGCAAACACTTCGATAACCTACCCGGAAAGCAATGGAACTTATTATGCAATGAGTCGTTTGGTGCGATCTGTGCCTGGTACAGCCGTTGCCTTTCCATTCGCTTATCATTTGCTTTGCGTTCTCAAGCGCCCGCTATTAAACTGCCAACCGGTGCGCAATAAAGTTAGCTTAAAACCGATACCGCGTGGCCATTTTGACTTGGATTGGTGCCCCGGCACACACACACACACACACACACACACACACACACACACACACACACACACACACACACCGGATTTTAAATTTATTCACCAAAATCGAATACCCTGCGCTGAAGGATTCGATTGATTGGCCTCTCGACTCCTAAACGAAGAAGCGGTGAATCTTAAGACTGTTTTCCTTTTTTCCACCGACCACCGAAATAGTCGAAATAAAAACAAAGTACATGACAGGACTTCATCTGCGTGCTTTTTTTCCCCCCCTCGAATTTGGATGTAAAATTTCGATTTCACTTTCCTTTCTTCCAATCCCAATCCCGGACCGTTTGATGTTGATGCTTTCGCCTTTCTACGTTGTTTTATTTCCACCCCATTCAGTTGCATCTGCTTAGCTGCGTTTCGTGATTTTGTTTACGATTCTCTCCTCAACCTTTTGTGCTCGTGCCGGAAAACAAAAATCCTTGTAGAGATTTTCACTCACAGAACAAACAGGGATGGAGAGAAAATGGAAGCCAAAAAATCAAACAAAGTCGATTCCTGTGTTCTTTTCGCTGTGTTGCGTTTTACGACAGAAAATCAATCATTCTTCGCGTACCGTTGAAAGAACTCTTTGACCTCGACGCATCATCCGAATGCCGAATCTTCTCGCGGTTTATTTTTCCGTTACTTACGTCTTGCGACAAAAAAGGGATTGGAAGGATATCAAAACCGGGTTTTCATTCCCACCAGAGTGTCTTCACGCGCGCAACAATTCCCCGAACATCAATACATCAACCACCCTGGTGACTGGTTCGATAAACAATTCGGAAACAAGTGGATGTGTGAGCTGTAAAAGAATGGGCAACTGCCGCAGTCGTGCCAATCGTAAATCGTTGTTCGACGGGTTAAGGGAAAATGTCGAAAGCATACGAATCCATCCGAACGATATGTGATGGTGGCCTTGGCGTTAAAAATGTTGCTTCCCCGTCTAGTCACCCAGCTTTTGACGCTTTCAAGTGATCGTTTTCCAAATGTTGCTTCAGCCATCCTTTCAGCCTGTCCCATACCTCGCTAAGCCTTTGATAAGCCATCACCAAACAACGACTGAGACGCACAACAAACTGGGTGCAATATTTTCCTACCCCAAAACTCATGGCGCATCGACAGGCGTGAAAACTTGGCGCGTCGAGCGAAACTTTACAACTGCACCACAGCCCACCTCCTCGGCCGTTCATATTCCCACACGTGCCGTTTGTCGACTGAGCGCGGAACCTCAAGTGTAGTATATCGGATTTCGTGCACTGATTCCGCTGATCTTCTGCTGAGCTACCGGCAGTAGCAGTAACTCCACGGGAAGAAAAAATGCTCCTTTCTTACCACTTGATACGGGCACGCAAAGAGGAAATCTTCAAACTCAATCCCTGATGTCTCCTGTTACTTACCCCTTTTTATGGCGCAAACCAAAACACGGCACGGATAGCAGTAACCCCACGGGAAGAAAAAATGCTCCTTTCTTACCACTTGATACGGGCACGCAAAGAGGAAATCTTCAAACTCAATCCCTGATGTCTCCTGTTACTTACCCCTTTTTATGGCGCAAACCAAAACACGGCACGGATTTTGGGTTCACCCCTGAACGAGCGAGACTTCACGGTTTTTGCGGTGAAGGGGGGATTTCTGGGAGGCAGAATGGCTAACGGTGGGATTCCTGCATCGATCTAACCGGTGCGACCGTACAAGTGTCATCGTGCAGGTCGAGTACGATTCCAATTGGACCCAAGGGGAAATGACAGATATTATTGGGTTTTGGGTGCACAGCAACTGTGTGCTGTTGGCTCAAAAGCTCTTAAAGTTGCTCTTAAAGGTTTACTTACCACGGTTAAGTGGATGAGCAGTGATTAGTGTGCATCGCAGGTATTTAGGGGTGGGGGGTTAGGAGTTGCTTTAACGAAGCCGGTGGTTACTTTAACGATTTGATTCGCGAAACCAAACATCGTCAGTGAAGGGAAATTTAATATCGTAAGAGTCGTCGACGTTGTCTGATTTCTTCTCTTTTATTTCAATGCATCGTTAGCATTTTTTAGTGCAAGTAGCGATTAAATAATAATAGACATATTTAACGGTCTTGGAACTAATGTGAATTCCATATTTCTTGTAAATAAATCCTATGCATTACAGTTGGGCCTTTCATCATTAAACTTTATGTATTAAAAAGATGTTTTAATGTGGTATGGCATAAAAGCATGAATGTAATGCTTACATTATTATTCTTCTTGGACTCTACAAATTCAAGAAGTACGTTGAGCTGCCATTTCTTGATTCCTTGTCTTGATTATACCCATAGTCGCGTGTACGCCACATTCATTGTACGTAGTTGAGATTTTTGGAATCGTCACTTCATTACAGAACTGATTCATTCTCAAGAACTGTAATATAGCTGCAGCTTCTACTACACAAAAAACCTGTAAAATACTAGCCTAAATCACTCTTGACAACAGATTAGAGAATAAGATTACTTTAAAGATTGCACAGAATAAAGATAGCACAGATTAAAAGTCCGCATTAAAAGAGCATATTTTATGCAAACGCATTCTACGCACTTTCTTCATTCTGCATAAATTTGCTCCCGCTTATCATGATAGACCATTATTCTTGCATTTATCCGGAACGCCGTACTGTTCAACAGCGGGGAAATCTACTTCCTTAAGACACGTCCTGCGCCTCAAACTATTAGACTTCGTTAAAAATAAAAACGAACATCCATCAATCGCTGTAATGGCTGCAAAATTGAAAATCACTGCGTTACTAACCTGCGTGCATCCTAGCGAACGGTGTAAGAAACTGTGCACGCACCAAAGAAGCCTCCATCCCTACTTACACACTCACGGAAGCACACCAATTTCTCTGCCCGGAAATGACATCGCACTGGTTCTGACGTCAAACCACCCTCCCATACTGGCCGGGTGCCGGCTGCAAGATTTATGTACGACCAGCGCCGCATCGGACGTCTTACAAACGGGCCAACCTGCGACGCAATCGAGCGCAACTGCCGATGGAACTGCGGAATGCATTGCGATGTCCGGCCTGGCGAACCGGAAATGGCGTGCGTATGAAAGATAAATTGCCACATTTAAATGTGAAATCGCAGTGCGCACCGATAACCGTTTCTAATGCAGAGCTTGAAAGACGCGTCGAGCACATTTTACAACTACTTCTTTAGTGCAAGACGCTTCCTGCGAGACTTGAAACCCCTCCGCCGGAAGGGACAGTAGCCTTACAACGCAGCAGTTTCAATGCAGCAGCTTGCAGTGCTCGCAATACAATCGTTGAAGTAAACGGCAATAAAGACTCCATTTTCGGCGTTCGGCTAATGGTGGCCCCGAGAAGAATGCTTCACATCTTCGTGAGGAAGGCTTTCGCCATTCAATTGCCCATTCAGTTGCTCACGCACACTCGTACTAATTTCTTCTTCACGCTTCGTCGGGTTCATCCGTGGGCATCGTAGCCCCATCGCCGGAAACCACCGAGTACCATTAATCCTTCCATTCAATATCCGCTACCGTGGAGCCCTCTGGCCGCAACAGCGGTGGCTTGGGAGTGAGCACGGTACAAGGAATGGTATTAATACACCCTAAGCCCTGGATGGAGAAAGAGATCTGATCCGTTTGGAATCTGGTGAGAGAATGACGGGGGGTTGTGCCCTGTCCGGGTGCCGAAACTGAGGAGTTTGACGACCGAATCGGTTGATACTAATCGTAACGAAACTTTATCCTTCATTTTCGCGCTAGCTCAGAAGGAAAAGCACTCACCGAAATGGTTTTCGGATCGGAATTTCATCTCCGCAACAAAAAATCTCAATTAATGATGGTGAGTGAGTAGACGGCGAAGCGAATTAACAAACGGTGGATTTCAAGGCTCATTTACTGGCACAGCACATCTTCACGAAAAATGGAGCTCAAATTTCCGCATTTAGCAAGAAAAAAAAGACCCTCTACAGACATTTCGTTTACGTTCTTCGAAGAAGGGAATTTTAGGACACAAGCGTTTATTTCCTCCGCAGGAAGAAGAATTGCAAGTTGATTGTGCTCCAAAGTCTTCACTTTTGTTCCAAGAGTCGGTCAGAGGTGGGTCAACTACGTATCCGATCGTAAGCTCCCAGCCAGAAAAAGTAGCACTGGGCACGCAGTCCAATATCAATATCGACAAACCCTGAAGCCTGGTGAAGCTTACGAGATTTTGATGAGCATTGTAGCAGCCCCCAGACTAAGTAATCCCTCTATCGAATTGTCTGCATTTGACGCCTTTTCGATCCAAGCAAGGTTTCTCTTTCGTGTGCTCCTTCATTCCCATTTGTTGCTGCGGATAAGCATTTCGGTACGCACCAAATTTGCTCTAATGACATCAAAATTACCCTCGCAGCGGAACAGCGATGGTGTAACATTTTTCACGTGATGAAATTTCAATCCGCACGCAGACAAACACACACCAGACACACGCAGAAACGGTTTGTAAATGAATGGAGGAAATGCGGAAATCTCGCGTTGGCTGGAAAATCGTCCAAATGGTCACCAATCGAAATGATCCTAATTTACATTCCTTTGGTGGGCACCTTCATCCGCACTTGCGGTTGTATTTAGCTCGTTTTCGATTCACTAATTTTCAATTACTTTGATTTGAATTCGTGGCAGCGAAAAGGAAAAGGCTATTGGTGGTGTGGCTGATATAGATACGAGGCGAAAATTCGGCGAAAAACTGCCGGAAGAAGGTACTGGGTATAGGACAGTGGTAATCGATAATCAAAAACATTTATTCTTTAAACCAAGCCAAACTCTTCACAGGAAGGCATCTCAAAAACCTTTTGATTTGTTTTTTATCTACTTTCATACCAATTAAATCCTAGCAAGAGCCAATAAGAGCGTCAACATGAGTACTGTAGAAAAAAAACAAAAACATTAAATAAATAAAACATCAGTAACGCTTCTCTAGTTTTAATTTATTCATGTTTACCTTGTTATATACATTTTTCTTAGAGAACGTACTGATAAACGTTTATTCTACTATAAAAAATCAGGATTAACGTACATTTCAAAAAAGAAAAAATGACAAATTAAGTAACAACAACCGTCAAAACATAATGAAAAATGCAAGTACCTCTAGCAGATAAGCATAGCTGAGTTTAAATTAAAAGACTTAATATTAAAACATGTAGATATAGAAATATTAGGTCATAGAAATCTTACCAAAAATTTAAGAAAAATAAACCAAATACTTTAAATTGAAGAAAGTGAAACAATTTTTAAATATAATTTGATTTGTTTCTGACAACATTTGCAGAAGAAAAAGGTCTACTTCAAGAAATTCAACTGTTATTTATTTTTACTTTAGAATGTAAATTTGGATGTTAGAAACGTTTCATATGCTTAACGTCCCATCAGGATAGGTAAAAACAATCACCAGTCGATATTCAATATTGGAAGTACGGTAAAAATTAAAAAACCCAATTCACCACTAAATCCTCGCGATCGTATCCTCGTTCATGTAAGCTTTCCCGGTCTCGTTCGATCCAGCACAGATTTCGGACAGTTTTGTCAGCAACATTTAACCAATTTTGCGTCAAGCGGAAACACTAAATGCTATCGAGGCCCAATTTCAATCTAAGGTAAACCTCAAACACTTGATCCTTTCAATCGGCCCGAACATTACTGCAGTGGCCATGGGAGTGAGAACCTAAAAAAACATATATATACGAAACACTCGATGCTACCGTTGCACATTTCCGTCCAGTTGATCCCTTAATCAATAGGAACGAAATCCTGCCTCAATTGGTTGGAGATTATGTTAGTTTTTTTTTTGTCTGTGTGCTTGTGTGCGTACTATATCTTACGAGAACTAGAATGAATGAACGCGAGGCTTTATCGAACGTACATTTTCCGGTTCACTATTGAATACTAAAACTCTCGGATATCACGACTCTAGAAGCTACGGAGAGCCGGAGAGCAATAGCAAAGCCCTACTTCCGCCAGTGTCTGTTCCTATCGTACGGTGATGGTGTAGCTACATTTTTATCGATCCTAATTTCATCATCCACCCCCAACCTCTCCCTCCCGTTCCTCCCCACCAAACGGTTTTAGTGAAGGGTGGCGCGCGAAATCTGGCGACAATCGGAAATCTTGATTAAATTAAGATCAATAATCCATCCCCGGATATCGAAGCGAATTATTCAATTTAATAAAACTCGATTCCCAGCCAGCGACTGTCGGGCTTTTTTGCTGGGCGGTGGCAGCCAACTATCCTGTGCCGGTGGGCAAAAAACGAGGGACAAAGCACACGCTGTACCCTGGCGGTTGGATCATTTTCCAACGGTGCTATCGTTTCGCTTTTGGTGGACGAGTAATTGTTAACCCTCATGGTTTGTAGTGCTCGTTTGGTGACATCCATGCGCTGTTTTCTTTTCTTTTTTTGCCCGCGGATACTTTTTTCCCCAATACATAACCAGCGTGCGACGGACGGGTCTTTTCCTGATTATCATTCGCGGGATTTACCCAAACCATTGCTCTTTCTCCCCGATGTTTAGTATACGATCAACGTTAGACGCATTGAGGACGCGCTTTCAAAGCCTGCAGGCATTTCTTTGGGGATACACGTTCCAGTTAACCAAGCGGAGAGAAAAAAGAGATTCACCGACATCACTACAGAAAATCGAATTATACTTCCCAACCTTACCACGGTGCCTTTCACCGTCATCTGATCTGGCTTTGGGCGATTGGCAGGGGCATCGATTTGCAGTGATGCTCACCAAGATCCGTGCGGTACACTCGGGACAATCGTATTTCTTCGCCGTTTTGTTCGCCCCTTTCCGAGCGTGCGGGACTTTATCGGGCTACGAAATTTATGTTTCGTAAATAAATTTATGATAATTATCATTATCATCTTTCGCAGTGTGCTGGAAATGACAATATTTATTGGTGAGCGCGTTTTTTTCTTCGCGAGCTGGCTGGATCTGTTTACTCTCACGGCGATGGTGGATGGGCTCATGCTGAAGTTGGTGTGAAAGATGATAACCCTACGTTTGTCGGTGGGAAAATTGAACGTTTAAGATTTTCGCCATGATTTTCTTTTTTTGCGACGAGGTTGGATATATTTTCCCCTCGCGTAAAATCGAAGGGTTCATTGATATTCATCAGGTTGCTGGTTTGCTGATATTGGAAGCGGATTTAGCATGATTTTATGCCATCCATCGTAACAGGTTCATTAAGCGTGCGGTGTTCGGTTCAACGCAGAAAAAATGTTATATTGATATGAATAATTAGAAAACAATTAATTGTAGACCTCCAAAGATATCAAGTTGTAAGTAAATGGCTTTGCACGGCCATCAATAAATATTGGTGATTAAATAAATCTATTTCAGAACCTCTATCAGGTTTTTTTAAGGAGTAGAATTCCTGATTATTTATTTGACTACAGCATGCCTTATCTCATTCTTCTATGACTCTACAACTTTGAGAGGTCCCTGCCTGACATTTCTGGCTCGCCTTGCCATGCTATAGATATGCCTTGACCCGTAGCCATATAGTCAGTAATAATGGTACCAATACTACCAGTACCAATGACCATTAATTACAGAGAAGACACCGGTATGTCTATATGCCAGTGGGTTGTTTTTTTTTACCATTTCTGACAGGTATACCAGCAACCAAGAACAGGAGCACCTATTCAACCCATCCAGCATACGAACCTAACCTCAATCAAGCGCATTACTTCGCCCAATTGCAATCTCGATTCCACAAAAGAATGTGCTCTATCATCACCCAGATCGTAATCGGCCAAACCGAGGCCGTAAACCAAATCAGTCAACCCAAGATGCCATTAGCATCATATTGACGTGGCGTGGTACGTAATCTGACGGCTTTAAAATTGGCTTCATAAAGCCTGGCACACAAGATGGAGGATATGATTTAACCGAAGTGATAAAGTGGCATTTATTCACCTGAATTAACATCAACTACCCATCCCTTCCACCCATTCTCGAAACCAGAAGCGTCCTGGCATCTTTTTCCATCTCGAACGTATCCCCCCACAAACGGTGCGTACGTTTAATACGGAACGAAAAGTCGCACATGTGGTCGACTCTTGGAATGGGGTGGTTCGCCGTACCATGCGTTCTACTGATGTGATGAGTGTGTCGTATAGCGTCATTCCCCACTTGCGAACGACAACGGGACAAAAAGGAGAACGCGTTCATCAAGAAGGTCGGTATTGTAAACCACAATTTATTATAATTAGATTTTGCTGAATGTTGGGTACAACGGTTACACGCATCCCTGCCAACACAGTCGAAACCCGGCCCGGGACTTCCACTCACAATTATCCTTTCTTGTGACGAAGCACAACACCGAATGCACAATCAAACCAATCCTACCACGGCACGAGATAAGGACATCATCAACCAGGCAGCCAACAGCACCCCGGGAAACACATTCCGGAACCTTCACGACTGACAGTATATTTACGATTTAAATCCTGTTGCAATTATCAGTCGAACCGGGCTGCCGGTAGGCCGTGACTTTACCAAAACTTTCTACCACGCACAGCCGACTTTGCGAACCGGGTTTGTGACTACCGTTCCTAAAATTTGTCGTCTCTCTTAACCAACAAGTTTTCATCAGTTTCTCACTGCCAGGCGGAACAAGTTTTGCAAGGAAAAAGTGTCAGGAATGGGGGGAACATCCCACAGCAAAACGTCACACAACAATAACTCACTCATGTTTCATACTCTATACTCTTTGACATCTTCAGGAATAGCATTTGTATTGTCTCTTGAAGCTGGAGGGAAACTTTATTATTGACTGTGGTATTTCAGGAGGTTGGCTGTGTAAGTAAAAAAATAGCTCAAAAGTCGAAGAAATAAGACTGATTTTCTACTTATACACTATGTATAAGACTCTTTATAATCTATTTGATCCACTCAGTAATTGACCCCTAAGCACAATTCTATTTTCCCATTCACATTGCATAATTTAAGGCGTCAAAAGTTCAATCGCACAAAAAGACATATTTGAAAAGTAAAGTATAATGTAAATCAAATTAAATGTTATTCTTTGTTGTAGCTTCTTAATCTAATGCTAGAAAAATTAAGCAAATCCGTGCATTTCACATTTTTGAAACGAATCTTAGCAATTCGCCACATTTAGAAAGTTTAAACTAAAATATCTTTAGTCTATCATTTAATTCCAAAATCTCTGCCACACACATACTACAGCGCATCTCAGCAAAAGCATGTCGTTTAAAGGCTAAACCCCTAAAACCATTACACACATTCAAACCAAACATCGACCCTTCCCGCGTCGCACTGCGGTTAATGCTTTGGCCTCTTGATGCCCGCGCAAAAATATTTGGTATGGCTTTCTCCGCACCACTGTGGTAGGCTTAATGTTATTGGAAGGAATATTTTGTTTATTCACTCCCAACTTCCAACCCACACGAAACCACCGACCCACCCGCCCGTCGCCCTGTTCGTGTGCTGCGCTGTGTTCCGTGACGGAATATTTACAGGGTTTATCGTCGTGCGAAGAAAAATGAGAAATTTCCCTGTGCAAAGTTTCGCATCAAACCCGAGCCGGTAGAACGAGCAAAACTAAATGTACGATACGATCGAAACCCGTCCAGAGGGTGAGTGGGAATATTTTCATAAAAGTTTCAAGATAAACACAAACAACGGTGATACGCTAATTACACAGTTTTTGGAGAAGACTTTCGCGCTGGCAAATTGTGGGACCGCCCGTGTTGTTGGTTTCCGCGTACCAATCAATGGTGTTCCGCTGGAGAAGAGTTTCTGGAGAGCCCGCAATTGCTCACACGGTTCACTGGCGGAAGACACTGTTGCGTCTTTGCCGGGTGCGGTTCGGCACTAGTGTCACCATTGCCAGCGTGATCCTGGTACGCCCGTTCCGGTGTTGGCATCCAGCGCCAGTATGCAGTGCACAAGTGTCTGGCGTTTCTTCATTCCCGTGGCAAGGAATAATTATTTTCCGTTCGACATTGCGCACGCAAGCTCACTGCTGTGGGTGTCTAGTGCGGTGTAAGTGAATTTTTGACGCCATCGAAAAGTAATTACAACTTTTGCCGTAGCATTTCCGGGTGCTGAATGCCGTGTGGAATATAGTTTGAGTTTTCAACTATTCAATGAAGGTTCGCTTGTTAGAGATAAAGTTTTTTGCGAGAAGTGAACTTTTAATCGGTATGAAGTTTCTATATAAAATGGAAAATAGAAACATCACTGTATGTAACAGAGGATTTGCTAGTTTTGTAAATAAAATATATTCAATTTAATGTAAAAATGTACTTATTCGTTGAAAACTAGAAAAAAAGGTATGACAGCTTTTAAGAAGTAGCTCTTAAATTATTTCAACGATTATTTATGGTCTTATCGAACGTAAAATATGATATTCGTCTCCATTTGTTCAACGCCGTCAGTGGTTTAAACATTCAAATAACGATTAAAACACAATATTGCATACCTTTAGGCGTTCACAACTCGACTTTTCGTTCGCAGAATCTTTTTACATTATTCCTCGCTAAACTATCCGTAAATCGATTTTACTGTGGTATTCAATCAATATTATTCAAAGCGCACAAACTCGTTTTTTTTAATTTGCCAATGCATCATTAATTGGTACAGTTTGCCGATTGGTAAAGTTTTTTTTTTCAGTATCGCCTGTAAGCTTGTATCGAATTTCAATGACGTCTAATTGTTGGCCGAGAATCTTTAAGAGCACATAGATCACATTACATACGAGTTGCATATCAAAGCTCTTCTTTGTACTTCAAAACCCTTAAACAACTACTTCATGCAAGAATTAAGTTTCTTCCTCCCAAGTACGCCCCATAAACTTTCAAATCGAATACGGCTGACCGGTACCTTCTTAAAGCCCTTTTCACAAAACAGCAGCAGACCATTGCCCGACCGGAGGCGATAGGTGTTTGGCGTTCCAGGCGTATGAACTTTCATAAAATCTTCACTTTAAGAAGGTAATATTTTATGTCAGAATATTGAATCGACTCACACATTTCTTGTAACAGCTTCATTCGCTTCTGGCACTTTGATCGGACCGTAGCTGAACAACGCCTATCTCTGTTCCTGATGTGCTGTGTGGTAAAGGTAACGGGATGCCGGCCCTTCAGCAAACCATGGTTGGAGTATTGTTTAACAGAAACTATTTAGCTTGTACGGAGTCAAAACGGGTTAAAGCCTATCACACAAGCCCACACGAAACCTCCAGCATCCAGGAGCTTCATCCGTTATTTGCAGCTACTGGTAAATGGCCGGTGCTTGAGTTCGGAAACATCCCAATCTTATCGAATGGCCTTCGTTCGGGTGAAACGATGCACAAAAAATCGAAACCCAATGCCCGTCGCGTTTCCTACAGCGAAAGGGAGATTTCGTTCCGAGTGCACATAAACAACAGCTTTTTGTGGATTCCGTGCGAAACATCGCGTCGTGGGCAGTTTGACGCTTGATCGCTTTATTACATTGATTTTGCTGGGTCCTCTTGGTTTGCTTCTCTCTTTTTTCGCTAGAAGTCGCTAGAAACGCCACAGGGTGTCATACGGGTATTTTTCCCTCAAGGAACGTGCGTTCGCTGTTCCAACATTCGTGCTTCCAGCAGTGTGGTCAACGGCAACTAGGTGGCTGTAAATAATCGACCTTTAACTCAATCCGACTGAAGGGCCTGCTTCACGGGATACTTCTCGATGGGTTTCTCGGAATAAACGCGTTCCAGATTGTGGATCGTAGCCATACAAACGTTCTTTAAGGGAGCAGAACTCATGTTTAGATGCAACAAACACTGTGTTAAAGTGACATCGTTTTCAATCAACCGTAAACCAGCATCAAACAGTTTTGAGTTTTGAGTGAAATTAAGCTTTGGCGAGAGAGCGTTCAAATTCATTTGGTATATTGAAGACATATTTTTCCTCCAAAAGAAAACACAATTGCATTAAAACACTAACAGCAATTCATCGCCCTCCCCCCCAGGAACGGCACTACTTGCGATTGCTCTCGGCCGTACCATTGCAACAATCACCGTAATCTACAAGTCAAATATTTATTGTTAATTTATGTTTAGTTTTTCTCCATCAGCTTAAACCAACAGCGCTACCATTAACCATCTAAAACGCTACCCTGCCCCATCGAGGCACCCGGCCCATCATTGGCATGAAATTACGATATTGTTAGAATTGCAATGAGGCGCTTAAGTTAGCCTCACTGCCGTTGGTCCCTGCCCTTGCCGCGATTACAGTTTAGCAGACCCTCCGCCATGCGCTATGCGTGATTTGCCCGCCGTTCTCGGCGATGAATTGTCTCGACAGCGTCCGCCTAGGCTTATTTCGTATGGAAAGCACGATTTTACGGCCCCCCGTTTAGTTGCCTCAGTTTTAGATTGCTACCATCACGCACAATAACTTTCTCGCGGCTGCTCACTGCATATCCTCGAGGCTTGCGTTTCCCAGTTTTTTTTCCCCCCATCCCCAGCAAACGACTTATCTTCAGCTCATACGCTGTGCCGTATTTGGAGCAACGGTTTGGCCAGATTTTTTGCAACTCTAGTGCTTTTTTTTCTCTTGCTTTGTCGCTAGTCTTGTTGTGTTGACTTTTCTCTTTGCCTTTTTTTTTTGTTAAAACGATGTTTTATGGGATCCCTCTTTTCATGGGAGCGGAAAAGTCTCAAATAGTTGCACAGCACGGCTGGAGCCATTCCCGTATTTTGCCAACCACTCCACCGAAGGGTTAAGAAGATTGGAAAGCTTTCGGCGCGTAGCTGGAGGAATAAATACTGATGTCGCTGTCACTGTACCGTGGGAACATGGGAACCGCTGGTGAGAAGATGGGGTTACAAGTTCCCGGCTGAAAAGTGCTACGATCGCACATTTTCTTCGGCGCTCGTAGGAATGGAAAACAGCCTATTCGACGACCTTGGACGGCAGCGAAAGGGGCACGCTAAAAACGTAAGGTCGTAAATCCTTTCGACATAAATCTTAATTGGGGCTTCATTGCTCGGCATCCGGTTCGCTGCTTCTTTTCTGCCTGCTGCTGGTTAAGCTCAATAGACAGGCAATATGTGTCAATGTGTGCAATCTCCTTCCCTGACGATGCTGTTGAAACGAGCCATACCGATTCATAATGTATTAAATGGAAAAATTCATTACCAACTGTAACTGGGAGAATCTGCAGCTCGTTTTTTTGCTGCCAATACAAATAGACCCCATTCGCAGAGACCACACAATAATCTGGTAAGCAGGCAGAGATATAAATAGAGCTTAAGCGTCAAACTTCGCAGCAGCACCCAACAAGAGGAGGATGTAAACTTACCAACCTAATAGACGGATATTAAAAGATTCTCTCTTCCAAGGCTGCGTGGTGAATTATTCATGGGGTTATTGAGTAACAATTTGGCCAGATTGAATGTTGGTACAAATAGGATATTAAGTTTTTTTTACGCATCGATGCAATTATAGCTGATTAAGGCCTATGTCGTTTACAATTTGCATAATTGCATCATCAGGATGGAATAGAATCTACACATGGGAACATACACATGAAGTTAGTTCTTTATTTTCTAAATGAGTCATTTTTAATTTTGCAAAAGAAACGCCTCATCATTACCATCATTAATTCTAAATGAAGACATTTCTTGCGTTTTCCGGTTGACATTGCTGATCTATAAGAAAATGATTTTTTTTTTGTTCTTCCGATGGGATATTCAAACGTTTTTAATGGTGAAACAGAACTTTCAAAGTAGAGAAGAACCCATAGCCGTAAAATTAGCAATTTAAACATCATATTGCATACCTTTAGGCGTCTTCAACTGAACTCTACTACAACGAGTGAATTTTAATCTAGAAAGTATATTTTTGAAGTTTTTAAAAGATACAATGGATATCATTTAAGATAAGCAAATATTTTAAGGATTTTATGTTAAAATTACATAAAATTTAAGTCTAATATATTTTAGTACACGTTTAATTAGTAACTCAATCCCTGCACTTGTAGCACGGTCGATCATCATCTATTATTTAGTATATATGCAATTTATTTTAAATTTCATCAAGTTTCACTTAAATGCACCAGTTTTTTCCTCTAGTTCTGACTTCAAGTTTAAGCACACTGACCTTAATGTTGCCACAAATGCTTTGTCCATCCAACGGACCCGAGCATCATCGCTTTAAAAGCCACCAAATTGGTTCCGCAAAATGTTTCTAAGAGATTACACGAATTACTAGCACTTCCCGCAGGCTGCACCGCTCCTTAACGACTGGGAGACCTGAAAACGAACCCACACACAAAAAAAAATCTGAAGAAGACGAAAAAAAGTCCAACTCCAGCAGCAATTGGCTTCATTTGAAGGCAGTTTGAAGCTAACTTTAAGCGACCATGCGAAAAGAAAAGCCGGTGCCCGTGCGGTGCCGTGTGTACTTGCGATACACATTAAATACTTCCATCGAATGACTCAATTTGTGGAAACTGAAAACCGAAACCTCACACCAAATCACAACTCCGACGCCCACTACCCGCCCGGTCCCGGTCCGGCAGGGCTCAAATTAGATTGTCCATCTTCCATCTTGGAGCCACGGAGGGAAAAAAAACATGAGCTCCGCCACGCAACAAAATATCAGCCTCGATAAATATATATCACCAGCCTTAAGCCCACCAGTACGACTAACGTTGTGGCCCATCACCATCATCATCAGCAGCAACAGAAGGACAAGCCGTGGAAGAGGCTTCCTATAGTGAGATGGATGGAAAAATAAAGACTCCCGTGATGAGGCTTTTTTGTTGTTGTTTTTTAGTCCTTCTCGTGGCACAAAACGTGCCATCGCTTCTCGTAAGGCAGTGCCAAGTGTCTTAGGAATTGTTCTAAAGAAAACAAACCCCTACGAAAGCAACAGCAGAGGGAAAAAAACGCATACACCCAACACTATCACTTAGGAAAAGCAACAAACGAACACTTTTTTATCTATAGTCTTCGCTTTTTTTTATTCCTTGACTACAGTTACAGGACCCTCGCCGACGAGTTCAAAGGGAACGAAAATCACGAGTGCGGAAAAAACACGCCGTACCGTGCGAAGTGTGTCTGCCAAGCTAGAGAAATTGGACGAGGACATAATGCCAACCGGGAAGGCACCCAAAACGAAAGAAAAAAAAACGAAACGAAAGAAAACCATCCCACTCACCTCGACACTCCAACCGATGTCCTTCGATCAATGGTTGTCCAATGGCGAATCGGTGCAGTGAGGCGACCAAACGACTACTTCCACCACCGTACCACCATACCACCGTAACGATAAGTAACGCTTCATTAATCTCCCTCGGCGAACGAAAATGGAATTATCTAAAAATGGTGCTGGCGGTGGCTCGCTTACAACGCGTTTTGTGCCTCCCGGTTTTCCTGCCATTGCTATCATTACCACTGGCGGGGCCGGGTCCGCCAAAGAAAAACCTATTGTGTGGCGCATCTTCATCAGTGGTTTAAAAATTTGTCGTTGAAACAAAACCATCGGCAAGAAGAGGCGAACGAGAGAAGCAACAACAAAAAAACACTTCCCGCTTTTCCATTCAACGGCTCAACTGATAATAGCCAGTTGGTTTTCTGACGAAGTGGGGGAGGGTGGAAACCTGGAAAGGGTGGGCTTTCCTTTAAGCCTCGGTTCTAAGCTATCGGTGCGGTTTTGTCTTTTTTGGGTTAATTTCAAGGAAAGAAAATCAATTCAAAACAATCACATCATGCTTCTAGCGTTTTTTTTTTTGTGTCAATTTGTTTGTTGTGTGCCGTTGCCTTCCGTTAATGCGCGCACTGCGTCTAATTTCATTTTCATCCTAAACAATACACATTGTGTCTTCCACTCTTAACCCCTTCGTTTTTGAGTTTCTAGTCCATTTTATATACTTTCATGCTGTAGGACGACAAAAAACCCGCAGAAGATGTTCTTGTCTAATGACCGTCAGTCAGGCTGCGATCGACAGCGCGTGGAAAGGATGCCATTGCGAGCGAAATTGAATTCATTTAGAATTTTGCCTATTGTTTCGCTTCGCTAAGCATGTACAGGACGCATAGGCTTAGCGATTGGAAGCGATTGTGTGACCGGTAGCAACCAGAAACCTGACTGTCACAGCCAACCGGTTGACCGTTGTGCAAGATTGAGAATTTGTTTTGAGTGTTCTTTTCGGGGAAGGGGGGTCACGGTTTGAAGTTACTTAAAAGCATCAAAAAGAATTTGATGGTAATTGAAGAATTTTTTATTTTTTTCGTTAAAACTCTTTTGGTAGAATGAGCAGAAAGAAAATATTGTTCTTGTGAATAATAATGGGAAAAGTGCGTGAAAAAGTAATAAGACTCACACAAAGTTTTAAAGACTGTCGGATTGAAACTAACATTATTTTCTAGACTATAACCTTAAAGAATGAACCTACATCTGGAAAATGGACTTGACTATTTTCTAATCATTCTGATTCTAAGGAAAGACATCCAAGACTTGGAGATATAACCAAGGAGGCTAAGAATATGTAGTGATCGAGGCGCTATCTTCTTCTTCTTTCTTGGCCTAACAACCTCTTAGGTCATGCCTGCCACTTTTGGCTTACTAGACTTATTGTTACCACATAGTTGGATAGTCAGTCCTCACTATGGGGGAACGGCCCAGATGAGACTAGAACCCCGGTCCTGCCGTGTGAAGACCGGCGCTGCTGTCGCATCCACCACCGGGCCGCCGATCGAGACGCCATCTGTTTGTCAAATACAGAAACTACTCACCTATACTCATTGGTCAAGCCAAAGGAAACCTCCTGTTTTAATTACAGGTTTAGAAATGTTAGGAAAAAGTATTGGAGGCACCGATATAACTGAGAGGGTAGATTGGACACGCCGAATATGTCACATGTGGTACGCACCTGGGGCACATAAGCTTAGTAATAAGTCGTAAACTGCAAAGACTTCGAGGATATCCATCTTCAAATCAAACCAGACACTGGCATACACTGATGACATAGATATCTACAGTTTGATGCTCTATGTAGCAGAAGCTAACCAAACGATCAAGCAGACTGCAGTAGACCTTAGGTTGAAAATTAGATCCAAAACGAAATCGTTTCGCTAACACGCGAGGACTAGTCTTTAAATCACATTTGGATCGCCTTCCTGTAAGCAAGAACGATTATGTTTCTTGTTCTTCTTTGGCACAATGACCTCGACGGGTCCCGAATTGCTATTTTTGGCTCTCATTGACTTCAGTTTAGTCGTAGCTTAATAGTCAGTCCTTAGTACGAAGAGAAGGTTCGGTCTGACCGCTCCAAGAGCCTATTAATTTATGTTTAAATAGTATAAATCGTAGTTATAGTTTAAATAGTATATAAATCGTATATATAAAGTATATAATAGTATATAAATATATATACTATACTATTTATATACTATAAATCGTATAATAGTATATAAATCATAGCAAATTTTTGATATAGATATCTCTCAGACTGCAGTTTGGTGCACTGATTTAACGATTTACATCGTTAGTAAATCATTCTGTCTGCTAAACATCCCATTGTTCCTACCTAACCGTCCCATTTAGGGGACAAAATTGTGCCCGACCTACTGTACCGATTAAAACGCGCAAATCAAATGCGCCCTATCAACTGGTGCGAATTACCGAAAGAAATTGAACAGTTGCAATACAACAAACAAAATTAACGGAGAAATCCCCCTACAACCACAACATTAAAGTTAAAGTAAGAATTGTTTCCTCAGTTTTTTTCGCTGTTTTTTCGGTACTGCGAAGTAAAAAGTTTTTGCAAAAACTTTCCCATCAAAGTATTGCCACAGCAAAAGGCGTCCAGTTTGCACACAGTTTTGCACTCCCGAGAAGAACGTCGTGGCGTCGGCCATGGTGGTCCAAATATTTGGAGTTCTCCGTTTCACTATAATAGCGCTTCGGTTTTTTCCTCGCTTTTTTTCACTAACATATAAGACCGCGTGGATAACGGTGTTAACTCCCGCGAGGAGATAGCGACAACGTTCTCATTTGGGCACTTTATGTAGTTTTTTTTTTATTTGCTACCCGTGAAGGAAAACCCTAGACTTTAATTACGGCGCCCTAAAACTTTCATTTCCAGAGGCTTGTTTCCAGACGCAATCCCCAAAATAGTGCGAGATATGGGAAAGAAAGAGTAAAATTTTAAAGAAACTTCCAGCAACTCCACTTCGTCTTCGTACACAGTTTGATGTGCTATAAAACCAGGGAACGGAGGCATTTGTTCGCCGACACTGGCCAACCGAATGTGTGGAATGAGAAAACCGCCTGGAACTTTGGTGTACTGGTTTGAGGATTTTCTTTTCGACACTTGGTTGGTTACTTTCAGGCTGGGGCACAAATAAAACAAGCGCAACTTCCATATATCACTCGGGGCCGTAAAGAGACCGAATGTCACAGAAAGCGAACCATAAAGAATAGTTAGAAAGTGTATTTTATTTAGCGTAGGTTATTAAATGAACGATAGCTTCACTTTTAGGACGTTGTGCTCCTTCCAGGTTTAAATGGTTTAATTTTGTTTAATGGTCTTTAAGATGTTTAAGACATTATAATTATTCGTTTCTATTTTTTCGTATATTTTTTACTAACTTACTTCATCTCGTGATATACAGCGCTGCTAATATACTTTCTTTTCGGTACTCTGCCTCTTCAAACTAGTAACAAACACCTTCACAAACCCACTTGAGCTTTTTACAAGTGCTCCCTAGGGTAGCATCAAACAGATTTCCCTTTTTTATCGACAGTACACCAGACTCAACTATAACCTTAACGGAGACGAAAAAAAAAGTACATAATAACACACCCAAAGGTTTAAAAATGTGAAAATGCAACGGTAAAAGTAGCACTCTAGCTTGAAATTAAAATTTTCGGGTCACCGCACAAAACGATCGTGCCCAAGCTTCTTCACGTTGCAGCCACGTACCGTTGAACGATCTCAAATCACAGTAAATATTTTACAGAAATCCGAAAGAAACGATTTTACACTCTCGTAATTGCACTAAAACAGCCAGACACTAGACGCAAACCTTTTAAATCCCATCTCAATAACAGTGTCGGATGCAATCCGTTTTTGTGTTCGCCTCGCACACGGAAGCGGAAACCAAGATGGCATCGAAACGGAATGGAACCAAACAGCAAAAGCTTGCCTAATCTTCCTGGCAAGTGTAAAGCTTTCGGTGATTTTTCGTGCCATCCCGTTGGCGTTGGTCGGTGGTAATAAGATAGATGTAATCCGGTATTTTTCGTACCGGTAGCCAACGCCCCACTTTTATCAGAGCTCACGAGCGTGTGTGTCCAATACTCAAACACGGAAAACACGATCCTGGGAGATTGAATTCCGTTACTGTGGCCGGTTACTGAAAATGGGAAAATTGATAGCGCTAAGTAGAGCCGGGGCTGGCCAGAAGAACTTATCACCTGCTACACTGTAAGGATATAAACTAGCACGCTCTTTCGGCTTGACACTTTGCTTTTCTTCCGTTTGTTGGGACGATGTTGATTGCATCACAATCGTGTAAGGATTATGGGTGCGCATCAGTTCTACGATTACTTTCATTTTTTGCTGCTTTTAGTCAATATTTTTTAATAAATATTTCTACTAAGTCTTTGTTCTACAAATTCTGTAAAATAAAACAATACATGTTAAACTTTCCAAAAACTAACCACACATCTCCCTGTACCGAGCTGTTGCTGTTAGCCAAGGATTTTCTGCTTCAATATCAAAATCCTCCCGGGGACGATTGCAAAAACACAAAAAAAACCCAAAGGCACCAAAGTAAGTGGAAAGATTTCCTCCCATTCATCTCTTAACCTTCCTCGCCAGCCATCGCCAGATTCATGTGCAAGTGCTCTGTGTGCTCTAGTGTGCAATGTGATAGCGCGTACGAAGGGTGGCAAAATGAGAAATGATGTCTTCGTTTACCCTTTCACTTTTACCGCTTTTATTTTCCCACACCCACCCGACCATGTGAACGAAGGTGGTGATAAGACAACACACAAACACACACGCAAAGACTCATGAGAGATAGAGTAACAACAACAAAAAACTGACACCAATAAAACGTACCAACCACCAACCGTTCATTGGCCGTTCATTGCAGTTGCCACAGGAAGTCGAGCGCGTATCACACATGAGTTTTTTGGTACTTTTGTTTTCTTTGTTTGTTCTGTTTTTTTTAAGGATGTCTTCTCGGCTGCTTTATTTTCTTCTTTTCTTTTCGGTTGTATCTCACGTGGGGTTTCACATGCAACATTGTTTCCAACGGTGAGGTGAATAAATCGCAGCAAAGAAAAATTTTAGTAGGTTTGTTGTTTGAATTGTACGAAAGATACATCTTGAAACTCACAGTGATCGACACAAAAATAAAACTACAAACAGTTGATTTCTTAGTTAAGAATTATGAGAAAGTGGTTTAGCATACATCAAATATAAATATAATAGTGTGAATAAAAACAGTAAAACTTCATGAAGAAAATGAGAAACAATATAACATGTTACAAACAAACAGTGTGTAAATATTTGTTATGTAAAAAAAAAGAACAAATCAGTTTATCTCAAACTTTATTGAAACATTTATTACTTTTGGCCATTTTTACTGAATATTTCTAATATTTTTTTATTACATATTTTATTTTCTAGTTTAATTATGATGTCTCAGCGACACTTTCATTTTGGTGTTGACATTCTACTTTTTGTTTTATAAATATACAATGTTTCATTATTTTTTAAATTTTCTATTTTAATTATCAATCCTCTGCGTCGTTAGGTCTTCAAATGTTTGCTATTCTTTAATTGTTTTCATTTAGCTTTATGTTTTTCGTTTTCGTTTTAATTATTCGCTCTGTTTCTTGTTACTTCTTTATTTTAAAATCTTGTTCTAAAAATTAACTGCCTATTTTCTAATTTTTGAAGGTTTTTAAGAATCTATATATAATTCTAGATGGTGTTCTATTGACATTGTGAATTATTTTTGTTCTCTACTGTACCGAGTTAGATAAGCACGTCTGTCTGCATCAGATTGAACATAAAAAAAACCCCCCCGAACATGAGCTACCTCACCAGAAATGATGGATCCCTTCGCGTTTACTCCAAAAAAATCTTCTGTTGAATAATAATAAAAGTACACAGCCAGTACCTGACATCACCGAAGACCGAGCCGATAGTGAGACAATTCAACCTGTCGAAAGCGAGCCACAGGAAACGTAGCACAATGGGAATAGTCGATAGATTTAAGAGCTGCCGCTGTACTTGGCGCAAAAGGGGATGGACGCAAAAACATTTCGATTAAGATTTCGTTGGAGATTATGTTACATAAGAAGGATTTTACGTGCATTGAAAGGCTATGGCTGGGAAACGATGCGTCTTGTGTGTCCTTTTGCCTCTGGAAGGCTTTTAGTACCGCTGGAAGAGAGCGAGAGAAAGAGAGAGAGAGAGAGAGAGAGAGAGAGAGAGAGAGAGAGAGAGAGAGAGAGAGAGATGTTACAAGCAACAGAAATCTACCAAAGCTAGAAAGCTAGTGAAGAACCGTGATACGAGGCCAATGGCCCTTTGGGAGGATGTTTTTTTGTGCCCCAACTAGACACCACCATACCCGGCTATTTAAGTGGAGTACTTCCCACGGACGCACTTTCGCTTGTGCATTGATACGGGTAGGCTTTCTTACACCGGACCTGCGTGAAATCTGGCCGATATGTGAATCTTGCATACCTTTTAGCACGAGATAATGTACGGATTGATAAAAGATTGATTGATTGATACAGCGGTACTTGTTGTCAATGCGGGTTTACCTAATGCTTTCGGCCAGCCCGAAGATACCGTCCGCGAATGAGGGCGTTCCGTTCTCCGGCTTGTCAGCGATGATAAATTGGTGGTCCGGACCGGATTGGCACGTCCTTTTATCGGCGAATATCTGCCCACGTGGAACGTGTTTGCGGTGTTGCTGAGGCTGAAAATTACATGCAGGATCTAATTCATTCATGCAGCGGACAGCAAAAGGCAACAAATGTCCTTTGACCTGGATCAGCCGAACAGGAATGGGATATTTGTGATATGGTGCTGAAGGAAGGGATTTTACATAATTTCTTATTTTTTATAGTAAGTGGACGTGATTTCTTATCCGGACCCTTAATCAATCAGGCTTTTGAAGCTGTTTGTTTGGTGCAAAAAGTTAGATTCAAACCATTTGATGGAAAATTTTACTTAAGGCTTAGTCTCCATCCATTTTAATCAGAATAACTTTCCAACCTAACTTTCTAAACTAACAGTCAATCCATTTTACTTCATAATAGAACGACGCCATATTGCTCCATTGTGACATTACACCACAACCAGAATCTGGTATTGGAGAGCAAATAAATAAACGAATACAGTACCCGATACAATCCATCTATTTATCTAATGAATTACTTAGCTAGATGTTACTCCCATTGCTTCACTGAAAACGATCGCCCGGTACGAGATTGGTTGTCCCATGCACTCTGCCATGGCTCATCAATTTTCCCCATCGCTGTTCTGTTCGTTGCCGAGCCCGGTTGACCACTCGTAAAGTTAAAGCACGATATATCGTTTAGCTTTTCCGGGGAAGGATGAAACAGCCATTGGGTGTAAGGGAAATCAATTCTAACCGCAAAGAATTTGGAGAAATGTCTTCTGTTTCAATTATAGTGACTTCATAAAATAATGTAACATTATTGAAGAGATAAACTAAAACAAAACCACAAACATAAAATGATCGAAACGAGACTCTTAATATTGTTTTTTCTCTGGGCTAGGAACAAGACCTTGGGATTTCGTGGTTCGTGGCCAAATCTGGCTTTCTTGACTTGATTTTACTTGCAGTTTGGGATGGTTTACGATAAAAAAAAATCAACTAAACTCTCACCTTAATGGTGTATTACAGCTTATTATAACAAAAATACAACCTGTCATTGTGCTACATAACATAATTAATGTATCTTTAACTTCTTCTGTCAACTTCTATATGCCTTTTTCTTTCTTTTCCCCAGACAATACTACAACCTTAACGGCTACGCAGAAACTATGCTAGCCACATTCTCCGTACTAATAAGATGAAGATGAATTTCAATCCAATTCAACAAATGTCCCAGCAAATCCTGGGAACTATCTGACAGATCAATGGACAATTAAAAGATACAGCAACCGCATAAGCAAGAACGCAGCGCACATATCGTCCACCCTAAACCAGAAACCCGGCTGATCCACTTTCGCTACATGACACAAAATCACATCACATCAAGGGAATCCTTTTTCCCTCCTTCCCACCGGATAGCTCACACAGCTCCGAGATCGTTGATACGCCGCGACGCACTTCCGTACGCATACACTTATTTCAATCCTTCGCCAGCTCGGGCACGACTATGGGCATCGCAGTAAACCGGGCAGCATAAGCATCGTACACAATCTACGACAAATGTCCTACAAGTTTGGCCGTGCGCTACAAGCAACCGCTTGTTGTTGCGAACATTTCGAGTGCTTCCAAAGTACCTAGAAAAACTTGGAACACGAAGTCTGTCGTACAGGAAGGTACCCGGGGGGGGATATCGGGGTAAATCCGCAAAATATTGTCCCTCGTTGTCCATGAATCCTTGCCGAGCAGCGATTCCAAACACGACGCGAACGCGATAGGATACGCTGCTAGATGTTATCAAACGCTTTCCCTGCTGCCTGCTTCAACTGCCGGTCACTATCACCACATGCTCAGGCCATGAAAATCCTAACGGCCCGCAAAGGATATACGGATATTTTCGGTGAAGCAATCCTTCGCCGCAGCCATCACGTCTAGTGTGTGTGTGGAAGCGATGAAGACGAACAGCGAGAAGGGATTGTGTCACGGATAATGGCACCGGGTTGGAATGGTATATCGACCGGTGGAGGGTTAGGGGACTCGCAGAGAGCGGAGAAGGGGAGGCGAAAAAAATGGCCACTCGTACATCCCGAGAACGGATTACGATTTAACGCACGACGGTGGTTACACCACGACGGTGGCCGCCCTTTTTGCGTGTCGCCTAGTGTCGGCCGTATTGTTCTAGGCCGTAAGATGCTGTCCCCATCCGAACGACCGCAAGAGAAAAAGGATGGAATTTGTTTAATTTAATTAGTGGCCAGAAGCATTCCTCGGATATTAAAGCCTTCGGTTAGTATTAGCAATAAATTATAAGCTTGTTGTCGTACTTTGGCTGGTCGGGTGTGTGTGTGTGTGTGTCTCGCTCGCTCTGTCTCTGTCAGCCCATAATGTTTGTGTGACCGTCGTACGGTCGGGGATGGATGCCGTCGATGTTTTGATAACAACTTAATTAATAATCTGGAAGTGAATTTGAAGGAATGACCTTGTTTATCTTCGGGCCGTTTGTTTCCCCACGCCTCTCGTTTTTCTTGCCGGCTACAAATTGTTTAGGCCTTGACCGGGACCAGGGATGTCATCTTATGGCTTTGTGTGTGGATGTGTCGTTGAGGCACGGTAGCAAAATAATAAATATAACGCCAGCCCCAGACTCGAGGCGAGACTTTGGACGGTGGTCAAGCATTTTCTACATTCCGGTGGAATGAAACTCTCAAGAAAAACCTTTCACCCGCCTGGGTCACTCTCGGGAGGGTGAGGTTTTTTTTTCTGTGTGGGACGAAACATTTAACAAATCACATAAAACAAGTCACAACGGTGGTAGGAGGGTAAATATTGTCGTCGGAAATAAAGAGCCTCAAGGGTTAAGGGTTGGATTCCCATTTGTTTGATGGGAATTGATTAATTTCGGATGTTATTGCTCACTACATGTGGAACGATGACTTAAAGACATGTACGAATTGAATTGAAGTGAAGGGAAAATCGACTTAACTTTATGCAAAATATCTAATGAGAACTTTACTTGAAACTTTATTTATATAAAGAAATATTTCACAACAAACGTAAGAGAAAAAGAAATCCCATTCTTAGCGTCTTTAGAAATCTTTTCGAAACCCACAGCATCCTCAAATCGAGTCATCCATCACCACCGTGATGGATCGTTCCTTTTCCACTGCTCTCTCTCTCTCTCTCTACCAGAGCTCTTTTTCCTAATCCCAAACCCCAACTCATCGACCGATTTCCCGCGAATGAGCCACCCAGTCTCACCATTCAATGCTCGTATTCATATATTACCGAAAACGATGTGCCAATCATCCCCGAAACTCTACAATAGTTCGACCGGCTAAGCGATGATGCGCCCATTGTCCGTACCCATGACGTAAAATACATTCATTACCTGCCCTGAGTCGTTTTGAAATCGTTGTCAATAGCGCTGGTTGGTTTTCTAGTTTTCGGGGTGCGAAAAAAGCATCGATAAAAAGTCTCACTATATAAATAGGAACCGCCCAGCAATCCTTACCGACGCGATTGCACTGACGTAACCGCAACGGTGGACAACGCCCAGGAAGAGCCTGCAGCAGCAGCAATACAACTCAATTTACAGCTGCAAAATGAATCGTCCGATGCCAGAGTTCGTCAAAATCAATTTATCACCATCGAAAAAGGGCCTAGACACCGAACCACCGGCACCAAAAATACAAAACATTAGTGGGCCTTTCGAGTGGTGCTGGGCCTAGCTGTATAAAATGTTAGGCAGCAGCAGCAGCAGCAGCAACAACAGCAAGACAAAAAAACAACACCAACCGGACCACCGTGGCCACTTTATCGGAACCTTTCCATCAAATGGACCGTAGCGGCATTGTTCGGGAAAGGGATTTTCTTTCAAGTGTAAATTAATCATCCTGCCATCCTGCCGACCAGGGCCAGCTATTCGCTATCCGATGTCTTAAACCCCAAGTCTCGCCCTCTTCGGGCAGGCATTCTTAACTCGGTTGCATCTTTTTCGG
Organism: Anopheles maculatus; assembly: GCA_002091835.1. Lineage (NCBI taxonomy): Eukaryota > Metazoa > Arthropoda > Insecta > Diptera > Culicidae > Anopheles > Anopheles maculatus. The sequence goes on from KZ062424.1 coordinate 57,081, forward strand.
CAACGGGCTAAGGGTTGTTCCCGCTTTGAATCGAACCAACACACAAGCAACAGCAAACACAAAATGGAGAGAAGCACCAACAAAAAATACACATCATCCCCATCTCGCCTATGAGAAATTGAATCCTCTTTATTATCACCGGCCAAAAATTACCATTTCACTCGCTACCCGAAATGGTCAGTCCCGACACGAATCACACCTCCGCACAAAAACTTATTGAATAAAAAAGATATTACTCAATATCTTCGCAAACCCCCAAACGCCCCAAACGTCACTCGGAGCCGATTCCTTTGTCGTAACCGGGATGGTTTATCGGGTAAATTCTTCCACACGGGTCACAGTGACAAAGGCAGAAAGAGGAGGCAGAAAAAAAGCTCACCGGGTACGCAAAACAGTAATAAAATTCGACGGTCTCCCGAAACATGGAACATCCTTCCCACCAAAAAAAAAAAGCCACCATCCAAGAACCCAATTGGTGATGTGTGACCGGGAGTTGTCGGATGGAATGGGGAAGGAGGATCGGGATCGGAAAAGGCCAATCGGATGCAAACAAATGAGAAGCAAAAAAGTTTTTTGGTTAAGGGTTGGATTCCCATTTGTTTGATGGGAATTGATTAATTTCGGATGTTATTGCTCACTACATGTGGAACGATGACTTAAAGACATGTACGAATTGAATTGAAGTGAAGGGAAAATCGACTTAACTTTATGCAAAATATCTAATGAGAACTTTACTTGAAACTTTATTTATATAAAGAAATATTTCACAACAAACGTAAGAGAAAAAGAAATCCCATTCTTAGCGTCTTTAGAAATCTTTTCGAAACCCACAGCATCCTCAAATCGAGTCATCCATCACCACCGTGATGGATCGTTCCTTTTCCACTGCTCTCTCTCTCTCTCTCTACCAGAGCTCTTTTTCCTAATCCCAAACCCTAACTCATCGACCGATTTCCCGCGAATGAGCCACCCAGTCTCACCATTCAATGCTCGTATTCATATATTACCGAAAACGATGTGCCAATCATCCCCGAAACTCTACAATAGTTCGACCGGCTAAGCGATGATGCGCCCATTGTCCGTACCCATGACGTAAAATACATTCATTACCTGCCCTGAGTCGTTTTGAAATCGTTGTCAATAGCGCTGGTTGGTTTTCTAGTTTTCGGGGTGCGAAAAAAGCATCGATAAAAAGTCTCACTATATAAATAGGAACCGCCCAGCAATCCTTACCGACGCGATTGCACTGACGTAACCGCAACGGTGGACAACGCCCAGGAAGAGCCTGCAGCAGCAGCAATACAACTCAATTTACAGCTGCAAAATGAATCGTCCGATGCCAGAGTTCGTCAAAATCAATTTATCACCATCGAAAAAGGGCCTAGACACCGAACCACCGGCACCAAAAATACAAAACATTAGTGGGCCTTTCGAGTGGTGCTGGGCCTAGCTGTATAAAATGTTAGGCAGCAGCAGCAGCAGCAGCAACAACAGCAAGACAAAAAAACAACACCAACCGGACCACCGTGGCCACTTTATCGGAACCTTTCCATCAAATGGACCGTAGCGGCATTGTTCGGGAAAGGGATTTTCTTTCAAGTGTAAATTAATCATCCTGCCATCCTGCCGACCAGGGCCAGCTATTCGCTATCCGATGTCTTAAACCCCAAGTCTCGCCCTCTTCGGGCAGGCATTCTTAACTCGGTTGCATCTTTTTCGGCAACGGGCTAAGGGTTGTTCCCGCTTTGAATCGAACCAACACACAAGCAACAGCAAACACAAAATGGAGAGAAGCAACAACAAAAAATACACATCATCCCCATCCCGCCTACGAGAAATTGAATCCTCTTTATTATCACCGGCCAAAAATTACCATTTCACTCGCTACCCGAAATGGTCAGTCCCGACACGAATCACACCTCCGCACAAAAACTTATTGAATAAAAAAGATATTACTCAATATCTTCGCAAACCCCCAAACGCCCCAAACGTCACTCGGAGCCGATTCCTTTGTCGTAACCGGGATGGTTTATCGGGTAAATTCTTCCACACGGGTCACAGTGACAAAGGCAGAAAGAGGAGGCAGAAAAAAAGCTCACCGGGTACGCAAAACAGTAATAAAATTCGACGGTCTCCCGAAACATGGAACATCCTTCCCACCAAAAAAAAAGCCACCATCCAAGAACCCAATTGGTGATGTGTGACCGGGAGTTGTCGGATGGAATGGGGAAGGAAGATCGGGATCGGAAAAGGCCAATCGGATGCAAACAAATGAGAAGCAAAAAAGTTTTTTTTCCCCAAAACCATTTTACCGTTTCCGTGTCTGGGGGTCTTAAAAATAAGTCATTTTTTATTTCCACTCACCGGCTCTACCGGCCCCGCAATTACCTTTCCTTGAAAACGGGGGTGATGATGCAGGAAAGAAGGGTAAGTGGTAAGATGCCGACAAGGATCGTCGGCATGCCCTGTACGTCGCAGAACTGAACCGTGGTGGAAAGGATGTTTGTGATACTTGTTTTTCTTCGTTTTCTTTCTTTTCTTTATTGAAAAGGATAATGCACTTCTCGATGTCCCTTTCCTTATCGGATAGGCAGGAAGGCTTCAATTTATGCTACCATACTGTACCTTCCAAGAAAGATTGTGCATGCCATGAAAGTGTTTCCTACGAAATCTAACGATTCTACCAGAGTTCAGCTATTTTATTGGAAACGCTGTTTTCCTCGTGATAGTTCGTATAAAAAAGCCATAAATAGATAAAAAATAAAAAGAGTAAAAGTCGACGAACACATTTATTTGTAATTCTCTGCATAGTTCCCGAAAACCAATTGTTGCTATCAAATTGCTGTTGAGGTCGAAATCCTTACACACAAAACTCAAAACAGCTTCTGTATACAATTTACCAAACAACACAACAACCTCCTTGTATCAACAAACAACCGTTGGTACGCATGCGCCATCTTCTTCCCAAGCACGTGCTTGCACGTACCAATCACCAACGAACGCTGCGAAAATTTGAATCGCATCCACAACACAACTGCTCGACTTTTTCGATCTGTTTTGACAGCTGCTCGAACGCCCGGTATCCGTCAAACGAATCAGCTGTGTTTGTTTACATACGAAGTTGCGAAGTGAAAGTTTTACCGTACCGTTTGTTATGCGGCAATATCTGCTTTATTTTGTTGTAAAAGTGCATAAAAACCCATCATGGCCACATCACAGACGATGGCGGTAATGCTGCTTACGAGAGCCATCGAGTACGATGTGGTTGGTCGTAAGCTGGAAGCGCTGAAACTTTACGAAGATGGCATCGAATCGCTGCTCAAAGAATCGAAAGGTGACGCATCCTAACAAAGCCCGCCGTATGAATCATCCTAACGCTTGGCCGGGGTTTCTGTCCCGCTGGTATGCTACATTATTGCAGCTGAAACGGACCCGAAACGAAAGCAACACTTCCAGACCAAAATTCTCGAATACATGAACCGAGCCGAACAGGTGAAGGAGCTGGTAACGCGCTGGAAAAGCAAAGGTGTGATAAGTGACAAAATTCACATCGTCGAGGGTGCAACTGGGTACGGATACGGTAGAATCTTTGGCAAATATTTCAACGACGATGTACGCGAAATTCTCATCGAGGAACCGTACGTGCGCGATCACTACCAGATCTGTAATTTGGTAATGTTTTGCGAGCTCGCGGTTGCGAGCTGTCGGAATGTGAAGTACATACAGCTGCTGACGGTGAAGGACACCAAAAACAACAATGAGCAAGGTCGTGCATTCGACACGCTGAAGGAAAGCTTAAACAAACACGCGGTTAAGTTTGTGGTAGAATATTCTGAACATATGCACGATCGGCAAGTGATGTAAGTTGGTTTCTTTACGGCTTTTAGTTATAGCCAAAACGTACGACGCTTAATTGTGACCGTTTTATTTGCTCTCTCTCTCTCTCTTGCTATATATATATTCACAGACTTAGCAATGGGTACGTCATTAAGATTGGCCGTGGGCTGAACTACTTCAAACCATCCCCTAGCCGTTATTGTCTCGGTGCATTCGACTACCAGTTCCGGGAGTGCCGGGAAACGAACGTGGACGTGTTTTACTGTCCAGAGAATAATAAATCATGACTCGAATCGGACGCATCGGAAATTTGATGAGCATAAGCAAAAAAAACGGTGACAAATAAAGCACACAAATAAACAAACCCAACCACTGTCGCCACGCTGTGTGTGTCCGAAAGCTCATCAAGAGCACTCCACTAATTGCCATCTCTCTAAACGCTGCAGAGATTTTCTTCTCAAGTGTTCTTTTAGTGAATGGGAAGTTGTTTTTCCTTTTTCTTCCCGCTTGTGTGTGTGTGTGTGTTCTCATCTTTTCATTCCATTCGCTTGTTCCGCGTTCGATCGATGGCTCTTGGCAGAAGTTGATTTTTCGTCCGGTACGTTCGGTTGGCTCATTAATTCGCCATTTTTCCACCGACCCAACCAACAAACTGTCGTCTTGTCAGCTTGCCGGGCTCATTCAACGCTACACGCCAAACGTTCGGATGGACACTTTGCACTGGTTTTTTGGTATGCTATTTTGCTCCAAGGCACAAGGCACACTGCTGCTTTCCCGCCATAGAACCTGTGTGCCAATCCGCACTGCAGTGGCGATTGTTTGTGTAATAATTCATAACTAATGACTAAAGTTGATTGAACAAACTCAGTCATGGCCGTCGAAATTGGAGCTTCCTTTTCTCGTCCCCGTTCAAGTAGTCGGTGTTGGGGCGAGCGTCTTGCTTCTTGGCGAGTGTCGTTTGTGAGCATGTTGCAGGAAAGTTAACCATTATGTGATAGAATATATAATGTTAGCTTATATTATTTTTGTCAAATTCTTCCAGTAATTAAAAAATAAATCAAAATGTCTCACAAATTATTTATAGGTCACAATTCTGCTCACAATAATTCCCAACGAAAATGTTCCACCAAAGCGACAGAAGCATACACTGAAGGGATAAAACGTTTCCTACTGTACTGTTGTAGAGCATGCTGGCACGGAAAAGTGCCGCAAACGAAAACAAATTCATTAATTACAATCGCAAACCATCCCAACATTCTGCCGAGCACTCACTCAAAGTTTGCCTTCGGGCCTGATACTGGTCAGTAAGTATGGCTGAGGACAGTTTGTTTTTTTGTCCGCCTCTAGAATTATCAATTCTTAAGGCCAGCTCGTCTCGGTTCGCAAAAGACGTAATGAATAATGGCAAACGGGTTACAGTAAACAGCGTTCCGTGAACATTGAGTGCTAGAAAAACATTTCAATTAGGAGGTACAAGCTTTCCGGTGAATGATTTATATGTTTTTTTAAACTTTTGGTGTTTTTTTTCTATTAAGCACAGAGTAAAATTACATGAGGCTCATCTTCCGATTCGCCAGAGACAACGGTCTTATCCTGTGATTCCACATCCCAATTTTCCTACCATTCCTACCATCCTTCTATGTTATACGTTGTGCTGTCTTTGTCTTAAGTGTTTATTTTTTTTTTGTTTTTGTAGAAGATACGGGTGATCTGTTGACGCAGCAATACCATTCGCGCGCAACGTCAACGTTGTTGTACAAAGGAGGCAGGCTAGTTTGGCTGTGACAGTGTTCTCTATACCAGTCCAGCGGTGACACGACGAGTTTGGCCGTGTTGGTTTTGGATTCGAGGGTGGTCGGTGGGTTAAGTCTCGAGAGTAGTGGAGCTACCTTTGCTGCTGCGGGATGAGACTTGCCGATCATTTTTGTGTTCGATGCTGACATGGTCGAGCTGGGACTGTCTCTGCTGGGCTGCTTGTTGAACACTGGACGCAGCCAAATAATCGTTTGTTCTGTCTAGTTGTTTACTTTTTGTTTCTTTTCGTTTTGTTATAGTCCATCCCCGCTAGTAGGAAGGATGAAGCACAACCTAGGTGTACGAATGAAGCACCTGCCATAGAACCAGCGTACTACAAACATCCAATAGAAACAGCGACCGAAACATACAGCCTACAAAACAACCACACAACAAAAAAAAAAACAATAGACCTGGACCCCTAACCCCCATCATTCTTCCACCACCGAGCATGCCCGGTATAAGGCAAAAAACAAGGAGGAAATGCCTTGTTACTCTATTGTTATCTTTGTATTATCAATCATCACACATGGTGATGACAATACGGCGTTAAGCCGTCATTATGGATGAAATAAATAAATAAATAAACACAGAGTAAAATTTCGTTAGAATTTGATATATTTGTCATTTTATGACAGCATTTTAGTATATTTGTATTACTACTTTTTATTTGCCAGCAAACACATAAATAAGAACGCAGAACTAATAAGTTATCTTAAGCCACTAGCATTAAATGTGACGTTGTCACTTCAAACATAACGCGCATACGTGCTTACGATGTGATTTGGGCCCGAGGCCACAAACGTGTGCTCTCCGGCCTGGTTCCGGTACTGGTTAAGCGAAATCGCACTCACACACCGCATATCCATACGTTCCCCTATCCTTGCCGCCACTTCACTCGTGAAATCTGCACTCACCACCCGAAAGCGGAGCGATTTCCCACGTGCCAACTGAAACTCCATCAACTTCTGTCCAATCGCCCGCCGTCGGAACTGAGGCTCAACCGCCAAAACGAACACATGGTACGAACGGCGCGATCGAAACCGGCCACAAATATCTCCCATTTGTTCGAGATGAGCGAACAGGTGTAACATTTCAGTCCACAGACGAGTTCCTTCTGATGGGACAAGTGCTACCAACTCGTCCGCTGTGCTTGGTTTAATGCAGCGCGCAATCGTAACGCCAACGATCGTACCATGATCTTCTTCGATCGCCAACGCGACCATACCCTGATGCACGAAGGAAAGAACATATTGGACGTGTTCCTCGGCTGGTCCTATGGTGGTTTGTGTCTCCTCCAGGTAGGATCGTGTGAGAAGTTCCTCCGGGAAGTAGAAAGACAGCAACGCTTCCCGAATACGTTCACACTCGCTCGGTACCGCAATACGGTACAGAATCTTTGGAAACACTCCGTTCATTTGGTGAACACAAGAATATTAAGTTGGGTCTCGTTTTCCAAATTGCGCCCAAAGAGCGTCACCATCAACGGTGTATCATTTCCCAATAGAGAGACTAAAGGGAAAGCACACAACAACTGGTTACTGACGAATGGTTGGTAGGACTGTCCCATTAGCGTTTAGTTGGCGTTCAATTCATTCGATAACATTGGCGCCTAATCTCTTTCCCCCATTTTCATGCCCTTTCAGCTGAAGCAATACTTTCGTTCCAGTGTTGTTACAACGAATCGTGGTGGACCGTGTTTGGTGTAGGTTTCTTATCACTAATGGCTGGGCCATGTAAACGTGATCATATGTGAAGGAATGAGTATTGTAATAAATGCAGGGAGTTTCAAATTTAGTATCTTTGTCTAATTATTTTTATGATAATTTTAAAAAAATAGCGCGTTACGCCGTCATTTTGGAAAATCGATAATTAATAAACATACAGTAAGATAGCAGAAATAATTAAATAATACCAGAAACGACAATTTCTTGGGCTTATTGATCAGGTGAATTCTCGAGACTTATTTATTTTTATGCCATTTTTTTAAAGAATTTTTATAAAACAAATATTTTCTATAAAGTCTCAAAGGAGCAAACAAGCGTCGTAACTTTCGTTTCATGCACCCCAAAAGATCGTAGGTTTGCACCAGGTGGTATTTTGTACCGATGGTTGATAAGCATTACATGCCACGTTTGTTGACCCTCCCCGTACAGTTGCACCCTTCCGAGCTTCGTATACATTGCTAGTTCCTATAGGTATTTGCCCTTGTCGTTTGTTTTCAAAACACGTCACTGTTTAACGAAAATCAGCTGGCATTATGTTAGCTATGAAAGTGACATTACAAATCGATTTTGTATTTAAAAAATATGCACAGTAGAAACAGTAACTTGCAAAGCTGTCAACATGAACGTAAAAATTGTACGTATTATAAAAAAAACAGTTAGTTTATTTACACATACAAACAAATCAGATAAATCGAACAAAATTAGGGAATAATTTAGATATTCTTTGAAGAACAAATGCTTTAAACAAATGTCCGAATAAAAACTGAAAGCATGTTAAGGAAAATTTTACCACAGTTGTGAACTACGATTGTTGAATGACTAATACATAATGGAATTAAATCCAATTCTTAAATAAATATAATCTTTGGAGAGGAAAATTAGAAAAAGTACTAAGCAATTTCATGGTTTTCTAAGCTAGTTTTAACTCCTTTCACTCATTCGACACACATTTGCTATACCCCCAAAACGTAAGTTTAATGATATCAATAAAAAATTATCATTATTTCTTCTTTTCCTACATTTATTTTAAAGACTTATAAAAAATAAACAAACCAACGGCAGCTTACGATATTTTCTTCCCGCAGTTTAAAAACAAACACTACTTAAGAGAAGGAAAATGCTTCGCAAGCTTGTAATACAAAATTAATTACACGAAGCCGGTTTCACAACTGGTCACCGTTTGCTGGCAAAACATTACCAAACGGACAGACGATATTCCCATCGGGTTGTATCTTCCATCCAGCCCATGATAAATAGCACAAGTCACTGGCAAAATAACATTACGACCAACGGCTTCTGTCGATGTTGCTTCGTACGGTCGCAAGTTGGAAGAATGCACCAAGACCTATCATGCCAAGGTTTTGCTCCGTCTGCAGTAAGCAGGAGTTGTAATTTCCGGATGCAACCCATGCAACCCAGTGAGTTCCTGCGGGGAGCTTTTTTCCCGCTTCGTATACCGTTGCCCTCTTTTTTCTGTCTGTTGGACGTTAATCTCGTTCTTTCGTTCTTCTAATCCGGAAGCATAAGTTCGGTCGGCGATATGGGGCTGCCTGTGTCACACACACAGAGTGAAGTATAAACAACGGTAATGATACCGTACGGCTAGTTACTTTTTCCAAATCGTTCCCCTTGTTGACTTAAGCCAGTTTCGCTTAAGCGTTACGCGGGGTTAGACAGGATTGGCGAACGGGTATTAAATTTATCATGATCATCGTTATTATCGTTATCGTTCTCATCGTCGTCGTCGTCGTCGTGGGTCTCGGTTTCCAAATTTCGCCCAGAGAGCGTCACCATCAACGGTGTATCATTTCCCAATAGAGAGACTAAAGGGAAAGCACACAACAAACTGGTTACTGACGAATGGTTGGTAGGACTGTCCCATTAGCGTTTAGTTGGCGTTCAATTCATTCGATAACATTGGCGCCTAATCTCTTTCCCCCATTTTCATGCCCTTTCAGCTGAAGCAATACTTTCGTTCCAGTGTTGTTACAACGAATCGTGGTGGACCGTGTTTGGTGTAGGTTTCTTATCACTAATGGCTGGGCCATGTAAACGTGATCATATGTGAAGGAATGAGTATTGTAATAAATGCAGGGAGTTTCAAATTTAGTATCTTTGTCTAATTATTTTTATGATAATTTTAAAAAAATAGCGCGTTACGCCGTCATTTTGGAAAATCGATAATTAATAAACATACAGTAAGATAGCAGAAATAATTAAATAATACCAGAAACGACAATTTCTTGGGCTTATTGATCAGGTGAATTCTCGAGACTTATTTATTTTTATGCCATTTTTTTAAAGAATTTTTATAAAACAAATATTTTCTATAAAGTCTCAAAGGAGCAAACAAGCGTCGTAACTTTCGTTTCATGCACCCCAAAAGATCGTAGGTTTGCACCAGGTGGTATTTTGTACCGATGGTTGATAAGCATTACATGCCACGTTTGTTGACCCTCCCCGTACAGTTGCACCCTTCCGAGCTTCGTATACATTGCTAGTTCCTATAGGTATTTGCCCTTGTCGTTTGTTTTCAAAACACGTCACTGTTTAACGAAAATCAGCTGGCATTATGTTAGCTATGAATGTGACATTACAAATCGATTTTGTTTTTAAAAAATATGTACAGTAGAAACAGTAACTGGCAAAGCTGTCAACATGAACGTAAAAATTGTACGTATTATAAAAAAAACAGTTAGTTTATTTACACATACAAACAAATCAGATAAATCGAACAAAATTAGGGAATAATTTAGATATTCTTTGAAGAACAAATGCTTTAAACAAATGTCCGAATAAAAACTGAAAGCATGTTAAGGAAAATTTTACCACAGTTGTGAACTACGATTGTTGAATGACTAATACATAATGGAATTAAATCCAATTCTTAAATAAATATAATCTTTGGAGAGGAAAATTAGAAAAAGTACTAAGCAATTTCATGGTTTTCTAAGCTAGTTTTAACTCCTTTCACTCATTCGACACACATTTGCTATACCCCCAAAACGTAAGTTTACAGATATCAATTAAAAGTTATCATAATTTCTTCTTTTCCTACATTTATTTTAAAGACTTATAAAAAATAAACAAACCAACGGCAGCTTACGATATTTTCTTCCCGCAGTTTAAAAACAAACACTACTTAAGAGAAGGAAAATGCTTCGCAAGCTTGTAATACAAAATTAATTACACGAAGCCGGTTTCACAACTGGTCACCGTTTGCTGGCAAAACATTACCAAACGGACAGACGATATTCCCATCGGGTTGTATCTTCCATCCAGCCCATGATAAATAGCACAAGTCACTGGCAAAATAACATTACGACCAACGGCTTCTGTCGATGTTGCTTCGTACGGTCGCAAGTTGGAAGAATGCACCAAGACCTATCATGCCAAGGTTTTGCTCCGTCTGCAGTAAGCAGGAGTTGTAATTTCCGGATGCAACCCATGCAACCCAGTGAGTTCCTGCGGGGAGCTTTTTTCCCGCTTCGTATACCGTTGCCCTCTTTTTTCTGTCTGTTGGACGTTAATCTCGTTCTTTCGTTCTTCTAATCCGGAAGCATAAGTTCGGTCGGCGATATGGGGCTGCCTGTGTCACACACACAGAGTGAAGTATAAACAACGGTAATGATACCGTACGGCTAGTTACTTTTTCCAAATCGTTCCCCTTGTTGACTTAAGCCAGTTTCGCTTAAGCGTTACGCGGGGTTAGACAGGATTGGCGAACGGGTATTAAATTTATCATGATCATCGTTATTATCGTTATCGTTCTCATCGTCGTCGTCGTCGTCGTCGTTCGCTGACAACAAAGACAATTCCTGTCGTTATCCGTTCCCTTTTTATTTCGCTGTCTCTCTCGCTTTCTAAGACGTCCGCTACACCAAGCACTAACATCGCCATCTCATATCGCTGCCATCGCCATCTTAAGCCGTTAGCCGTATTTCTAATCTCTATCATTAATTCAATTACAATAATTGATTCCGTAATTATTTAAAAACGTTCCTTAACGCGACAGACGATTCCACGAAGCGAGCAGCAGTTTCGCTTAAAGAATTCGCGCTTTCATACGGCTGATGCTTATCAGGCGAGTCGTAAGAATATTTGGGGTGATCCGAAAGCCCGACGAAGACGATTTCCATTCTGAAAACTGCAAACCTTTCACTCCCGATTGTTTGCAAAATCAAACGAAGGCGCGAGTTCGAATAATCGTTCGCTTTTAACGCAAACACACAAACACGCTCCCGTCGGTTGTGCGACAGTGAGGGGAGTAGTTTTTCCCAAAACCTCCATGCTCTCCATTCAGACACCCATTCAAATGTCTTCGGTGTGACATCAAATGAATTGTGGAACATAAATTTTCAATAAGACTAATTGTAATTAACGAAAGCGTTGGCTGCGATGGTAGACTGCAGTTCGTCGCGTAGCACACGGGCACACGGGTTAAAAAAGGGGTCGAAATTGATATTACTTTACCGGGGCGTGTGATTTTTGCGGCACCCGCTTGTTTCGGGCTTGTAGCCTGTTTATGGAAATGAGCATACGCAAGGCTGTACGTCTTTTTTCTGCTTTCCTTTCTCCAAACATACTACGCAGACGGATCACCCTTAGGAGCAACTCCCTTATGGTCGCTCATCACCATTTCCGTAGCGAATTTTCTAATACAATTATGGAGCGGAAAATTAATGGCCACTCGGCGCTTTTGTTGGGCGGGAGGGAACAGTTGCGGGTGCGTTCCCGTAGAGGTTAAGATTCGCGGCATCCCCCCAGACAAGGTTAATGGTGGTGCAGATAGTGCTGCAGATACGGAACGATACGGTGGGCTTACGGGTTAGTTTTCGAACCAGCGCGCACATAAATCAGGATAAGATGCATATATTTGCGAGGAAAAACTTCGACCGACCATAATCCGACTAAACTGCCCCCTTTCAGCTGACGATGGCGCACAGTGGCGAAAGAGTATGTCTAAAAGTCGTGTCATACGTTTCGGTACTAGGCATTGCTGAATGTTCTACCAATTTTACTGTTTGGATGGGGAATAGCTAAACCTTTTCCACATCTTTAAATTTTAAAGCGAATATTCTAATTCTGAGTGTAATTTATCTTCAATATACTTCACGTCAAAATCCTTTAAAATAGAGATGAAATTTAATATTGAACGGTTTTCCTGTACTTTCTGCCTACAGATTAAACTTCAATCTCAAATATTCATAACATTGTACTTAAACCTCATACCAAAGGACCTATAGCCTTTCCATTCTTTATTAAGAACTCAACGCTGACAAACTTCCTTCCATACATTGAAAATCATAGTTGTTTGAACTAAAATCGATCGTAAATTACACCCAACAGCACCCCATAATGCCATGCATTTACCGACTTGACTGATAGCCAAAACCTATCCACAGACAAATCGGCCTCATTTCTTTCCGGCAGTGGAAAACATTTTCCACACCATCATCACCGTTTGGGCCGGGTGACAAAATCAACCGCGGCACAGGGAAAACCCGTTCCTTGAGACGCCATGGAAGAATGTTTCTCCAGCACCAGCAAAACCACATTTCAAACAACCGAAAACCACGTGAATGCTAAACGATGTACACCGAGACAGGGTGTGAGAGAGTATGGAACGCGCACCCCAACGGTGGGCACAGCCAGCACCGCGCAAGTAAAAGAAAGTGGCCAACCGTCAACAAGCAATATTTACGTAAACAAACCGCAGCAAAACCTGCCACTTTTGTACGGCGAAACGAACACGAAAACTATTTGCCAAAAATGCTCGGCTCAGTTATTTATTGTGCCCGCCATACGATCTCGGTATTCAATTTGTCAACCGTACCCCGTTTGCGTCGCGTTTACACCCGGTAGCTTTGCCGTACGGCCATCCATCCGCATACTTCATCGAATTCCATGCATGGCGTTGAAATTCAGGATGGCCGAACTACCACCAGATTGGTTTCGTCGGGAGACATACACACACACTGTTTGGTGTGAGAAACAGAACTATTACCACCTAAGGAACTGGTTCGATTTGAGCAGCAATCCCAGACGCTGGCGATTCTTGATCATCCGGTAAAAAGTTGGCACCGTTGGAAGCTGTTGTCGTAGACGTCGATCTCTTGCAGCGAACAAAACCTCAAGAGTTCATCTATCTAGATTCGGTCGGGCTTGAGAAGGAGCTTCGAGCAGACCACCGACAAACAAAACCACCTTCCAGAATGAATGATTTTATTTGCGACTTCAGCGTCTTGGTCCTTAGTCCTTCTTCCTTGGCACTTTACCATGTCGCCACAGGTGAGAAATGTTCTCCGCTCGGGTTATGTATGTGAGATAATAAATGTTATTCAAATAATAGTTATTATGTTTTCGATTCTAGCCGACACCTAGCATAACTATAGCGAAGGGTTTTACACGATTGAATTCTTCAATCTACTCTTGTACGGACAAGCACAAGTCTTTAGGGTTTTTGTTACAATAAAAGCTAGAGAATATCGTTAGCTCTGCTACTATTGCCATAAATAGATATTAAGAAATTATTCCACCATAAACATCAACATTAGTTGCATTTTAGTAAAGAAATTAGTAATTCTTAAAAGCACCATAAAATCTCGTATTTAATATTTGAATGTTTAAGTAGAATATGAGACTACCTTATATTCATTTCGCATTTTGCACTAAAGAAGTATTATAACTTTCTTGTTCTTCGTTGGATTTAGAAGTTCGAAGCTTTGTTTCCTTGACTCCAATTACGCAAAGCTAAATACTCGTCCGAATCTGAAGACTATCCGGTAGTGTATTATGTCAGTATCGCTCGTACTTCTCGAAGCTAAAGATCGCATGCGCTTTGATCTATAGAACTCCAGAATTCTATCATTTATTCTACCTAGCAATATCAAGTTATCTGAACGATTCGCTATTGAAAAACTGGGTCAATAGTTAAGATTTATCTTAATTTTAAAACCAGGTACAACTCTTGCGCCAAACCTGTACGGCTCCAAATGTCAAAAGGACTTACCTTTTTTGTAGCCCAGTATCGTAACGATAACAGTTAAACATTTCTCACAAAAAACGCCTGTATCCTTTCAAGAACCTGTGCGGCTGCGTTCTACTTTCCTTGTTTATTTAACAATCCACTGTATTGCAATTTGTCCCCACTAGGAATTTGGCAAACGTGAACCAGCTTTTTGCCTTCCATACATTGAAAATACCGACCGAAAATTACATGCAGTACACATATATTTGGGTACAGTGCTAAGACGCCGAAGGATAACACACATCCAAGAACGAAAGAAAAAAACAACTATCGTCACCGTTGTTGACACACTATCGTACCGCCTTGCTCAGGAGGACAACCCCGTACGACGAATGGCACTGCGGAGTCGATCAATTTCCAGCGCACTGGAACACTTCCACACACGAGCCGACCCGAGTAATGCATGTACGTCTAAAGTGCATTTTCGGTACTTTGCTCGCCATTTGTTTTTGTTCCTTCTTTCTTCCCTTTTTTTTTCGTCCAACCTTTCTTCCGTTCCATTTCGTTTGTTGGATCGTTTGGCCAAAACGGGCGACACTCCCCAAAAACGCCGTCACCTTCAAGTAACGACAAACCATTAGTAGTCCAGGTGACTAATGATGCTGACAGACATTCGCAACAGCGGAATTCGAGTGGAAATAAATGCTGTTTTATCTGCTGCTGCTACGCGCAACTACCAAACATGCAGCCAACAATAACACCGAAGCGAGTTGAGAAAAAAGCAACGCACTCCATCCTGCACCGAACCGACGACACACCACTTGAGAAAGCGCTCGCGTGGTAAAGGCCAAGTCCGAGCAGAACCTTCAACATTCAGCTGCAGTACCTTAGGTTTTATGGTAAAATTATGCACCCTTATGTACACTTACTGCTGTTACCTCGGCCGCACACACACACACGCACATAATGCATAATTTTTGCTCCCGGCGCATGCTGAACCGCCTCTTTGGCCAAAAGACGCCACTGAGCTGGCTGCGAGTGAGCTCGGTTAGTGCAGGTCGCTAAGATGTGCCATTTAGATGTGGAGCGTGTGGTACACGTTTCGTTACTAGCAGAACCCACCAAAACTCTCGCAGAGTGCCCCTTCTTTAGGTGAGTTTTAATTTCGGTGCTATAAACTATTGCTTCAGCGTGGAATTCAGCGATGCGCAAACAAAAAAAACACACACACACTATCACTAAACACAACACTGTTAAAGGGCTTTTCGTCTGCCAAAAGCGATTCGCCGGCGTGAGGATCGTCTTTACGAATGGATGCTGTGGCTCCGGCTTGCCGCCACGGGTTAACTGCAGTGGCGTTATTGCCGAATGAAGCAGCAAGGTTAGACCGTAGCACGATTGAAGATACGCCTTTCAATGTCCACCAAGGACAGCTTTGCAACGGACGCACCGGATATTGGAAGTGAAGCGACAATGCTGCAGTAGCGTGCTGGTGCGTGTGAATTATTGGTAAAGAACCACCAGTGGGAATGTTGGACGCTGGTTTGTTTTTTTATTAGGAAACGCTTCGAAAGCTCCGAAACGTAGTTATGTAGGGCTTGTAGAAAAGATTCTTATCACATATTTTCTTTACAAACATTTCGTACACATTCAACAGTAGAACAGTTGACAAATTCCGATTCTCATATACATTTTATCCTAATTTCGTTTCTCGTGCGCAGACCAAATTAATTGCGTTTATTATATCAGTTCTACGAGTATTAGTCCAAAATCGGTCATAAAAAATTTCTTAATATAAAGAAGCTTTCTCAGTAAACACAGGCATCTTAGCCTGAGCCTGGCTGTACTAAACAGCTTGAGATTTTCTACCACCGATCAGCACATGCATTGTCCTGCAGTGATTTATACCTTGCTAACAGAAACCCTATTGTTCCTAGACCACAGCCCCGTACGGGCCGACATAATGAACATCTTGGCAACAATCTATTTAGCACAATTTGTAATTGTAATTTATAGCTTACAGCCCCTGCGAGCCTGTTGTTACGAGAAGCTACGACGAGACCTGGGGTCCAACTACTTGTAACATGAAGAACGATTTATTTTTTTCTCCAAAGAACAAGTCTCTTATGAACTGCCAAGGAATTGTAATGACCAAAGAATTTACAAGAAACCCAACTGTGCCACCAGCAGACGATGGTCTATGGGAAAATTGTATGATGATTTAGTATTAATTTATATTCTTTCAGGGGGGCGGCCCGGTGGTGATGCGACAGCGGAGCCGGTCTTCACACGGCAGGACCGGGGTTCAAGTCTCATCTGGGCCGTTCCCCCATAGTGAGGATTGACTAACCAACTATGCGGTATCAATTAGTCTAGTAAGCCAGAAATGGCAGGCATGACCTTTAAGAGGTCGTTAGGCCATGAAAGAAGAAGAAGTTATATTCTTTCATAAATATTTATTTAAAGGCCTGTTTTTCTGTTATTTCATAACTTGAGGTTCTACCATTCTTTGTTTCTGTCTATTACGTTATACAGTTAAAGATCTTTTAAAAGCCCGTACTTCACTAATTTGCGCTTTTGCTTTTCCCTTCCGCAACCGAAGTAAACGGTAGCACTTAGACCACTTGCTTTTCCCGCTTTGCTTTCTTCATAATCCGGCATTTCGATTAGTGTTCGTAAAAGATGCGCCATCGCACCGAACACTTATGCTTTTAAGAAAATGTAGCGAAACCCTTTTTCGCTCTAGCTGCCCAGAGAAAGCACTTTCTTTTTTACTTCCCCAGCAGCTGGCAAACTACTGCCCGAGCTTTCAGTTTAGCATCATAATTACGAGTAATTAGCCGGAAAATTCCTGTTCCGGCAAAGATTTATGATTACTTCAGGTTCTGGTACTACCGCTATCTCTACCACTACTACTACTACTACTACCACAACGAACTACCTCCCTTAAGTTACACTTTTTTGGGGCGAAAGAAGTTCTCATTTTGGAAGATGATGTTTTTGGTAATGGTAATGCGTATTTCGCAATATCTGGGAAAAGTGTGTTAAAAAGCAGCTGGTTTGAAATTTACGACTTTTGCAAACATCTAGCCAATGTTTTGAAGCTTTATCGTACCAAGAAAAATCTGTGATGATTCATTTATAAATTAAAAAAAGTTGTTAAATTCTTTAAAATATTTAAGAGACATAAAGTATACAGATAAACCATCAATCATCAAACGCAACAGAAGCAGCATCCTGTGCTTGTTGAAATGAAGCCAATTACCGGCTCACGTTTACGAGAATCCGGTTTGTGTCGCTTCCGGTTATGCCTTTGCCCAGCAAACAAAACCGAATGTTACCGTCGTTAATTTGAATATTGCTTTTTATTATTATGCGCATCCTGACCTTTGTCTCCTTTCGACCATGCCAACTTCAACCACAATCACACAGACAGGGAAGTGACTCTAAAATGATCCCTTGCTCATGCAAAAAACAACTACCGAACCCCTTCGCTACTTGGCATGCACAAAAACCAAGGACGATTATGATGACGGTGGTTGTGTTGTTGATTACCAGAAAGTGCGCGAAAAAGCGCCCATCCCGCTCTGCAATATTTCTTCCATTTATGCTTCATCATAACTACACACACACACACACACACACAAATTGATGCACAAATTGGAAACTGTCCACCCTCATCTGGGACGTACTGACCATTTTTGTACATTCCATTATGTACGGATATGCATCGTACCGCCAGCATTGAGCAACGTTCCAGGGACCCCGGAACAGGGCTTCGCGATCCAACGACAAGGGTTTAAGTTTAAGCTATAATGGACAAACATTAGCGACACCATGGTATGCGCATCCTTTCCCCCGCAGCAGAGACACTAGCAGTAAAATATCTCCTGCACTTGACCCATGTCCAACCGGAGACGGAAAATTACCATTAGGCGAACCTTCTTTGCAGGGTGAGAATGCCCCAACAACAACGTCGAAAGAAAAAAAAAACCTTCGCCATCGCCAGCACAAACGCCAGCGACCAACGAACAAACGGGAGAACCATTAACATATTCGAGCAGTAATTACTCCATTGAAAAGTGTCCACGAAAGAAGCATTAGGAATCAATTAAAATGCAATAATTAGCAGACGACGGAGGTCGCTCGGGTTAGTTCCTTGGGGTGAAGTACGCAAAACCAGACCAGAACGCATGGAGGACTGCTGTTGCTGTTGGATTATTACTGGCGTCATTCGGTGACGATCCGAAAGGACATTGGCTTCGGGCAGCCCTTTTTAGTGCTTCGTTTTTATCGACAATTTCGAATCTATCATTTTCACACCCAGCAGCCCTACCCTCATTCTGTTCCCGGTGGTCCACTGCTGATGGCTTCAATTATTTGCTATGCAAATTTTTGTGACACAGACAGGTCATCCTTTATTAATGGCGGGTTGGCTGCCAGTTGCGAGAAGGGCAGTAATAAATCTCGTTTATGATTTTCTGGTGAGTAAAATTATGGCTGTTGCTTGGTGAATTTTCATATTTTCATTTATTAAACTATTCAATTACAAAAAAAGGAAAAATCGGTATTTTTCATTAAATTAACATAATTTCTATGTTCGTTTTCATATTTATCTGTTTGACTTTAAACAAACAACTTAGTTAATTTCATTGCTGAAACAATGCTTCAATACTGCATGAAACAGCTCACAGATATACCTAAGGCATTCTTCAACCAGAAACACACCAACTGGAAAGAAAACATCAAGTTAATGAAAAACTTCTCCAAACCCACCAACAACAAAATACAAGAGTCCCGCACGTCTCTAGCAAACCGCAAGTATCATCCGAGAATGTCATTCAACCAGAGCCCTCTGGCGATTGGAGGCAAAACTCAAATAAGAACCGTGGCAAGTTTGCTGTGGCAGTCGAGCGTAGCAACATACATCGTGGGAGACGAATTTTTGGAATGCGAAATTCATTCATTTAATTTGCTTGTTGTGCGACATTATTTTCAGGCTAAAGATTGAATACTCAAGTCTTATGTAGCCTGAAGTATTCGTTTGTTATTTAAAATTAAAACCATTTTATAATTAAAAATACCAATTGAATTTATTTATTCATGCATTATTACGGCATGGTGCCGTATTGTCTACCAATTTAATTTACCTATATGAAAGAATTCAGTTTAAAAAAAGTTAATATATAAATTAATAAAGAAAAACGAATGTGACTCGATTGCAGTTCATACACGTCGCAGTCCAACCTTGCGTAAGTGATTTATGGATGTCATTATTCTACTATTGCGCAGATACAAGTACTGTTGCTTTTCTCCAACGTAAGTTCTCTACTTCTTTCTTCAAAACGGATGCTATCTAGTTTAGTTAAGTTATATGTTTCATTGTAATATTATTCTGAATTTGTAGAAGCTTTCTACAAAAATATAAGAATTTTAACAGTGTTCGTGTGAGCTTAGTATCGTATAAGAGAACTTATTACACTTCGGAATTTCCGCAAACTATACATCTCCTTTTCGAATTCCTAATTTCGTACGGTGTCTATTACTTGGCATAACTTAAAGGAATAATCCTTGTCTATTTCTTTGAAACGACAGCATATTCTATCAGTTTAAAACACTTTCCTCAACTCCTGTATAACAATTACTCTAATTGCACCAACAAAAAACTGATTCCCTGGCCAATCAATCAGTCGATCCTTACTATCTTGCTCCTTTCCGAAGTAACGGAACGCCACAGCTATTACTTGGCATAACTTAAGAGAATCTATTCCGAGAAATCACTACATTCTCGGATTGTGTCACGTACGTACGTTCATTGATTTTTGCTCTCCTCATCAAAACTTCACGTCGCCGTGACATTAAAGTTCCATCACGCATTTCCTCGAAACGGAAGGCACACTACAAGAACAAAAAAGCAACTGCCAATAAAGCGAACGCGGAAGACATCTTGAATCAAAATTGTCAAAAACGACTTGTTGGCTGTCGCCCGATGCTCCTCACACATTCCACGCGGATTACCAATGCTCGTCCAACAGGAATTCCGTGCTCTCCCATTCCAAAGTATCCCGGCCATTGGCAGTCGAAGAATTTTTCATCTTAATCTCCGCACCGGCACAGGCGGTACGAATGCCAACATACCGGAGGGTTGGAAAAAATCAAGTCGGCACGCGATTTTCCTTACGGAAGATGTTTTGCCCCGGTCGGACAGCACCTTGTACCTAAGGTACAGCCAGTCTTTTTCGTTTTTGTCTGGTTTATCGTTTGTTATTTATCGCTTTCAGCATCTTGTTCTACTGCTGCTGTTGTTGTTTTGTGTTGATTTTTCGAAATTCTCAACGTCTTTCCCCTCTTGCTCCTCGGCACTGCTCTGCTAAGGGTTCGGTTCCGTTGTCGCATTGACCTCGCTTCCGACGCTTCGTCTAAAACCTCGGCCCGCAGTACGAGACTGCGTCAAAGAATCCGGCAAATCCAAAGATAAATATGACAGCTACGTGTTTTTGTTTGACTAGGAATTAACATCCGTTCACCCTCGGCGAACCGGTCGTTTTTGCGCGTTTCTCTGTTTCGATTCCACACTTTCTTGTAGGTTGAAATGTTTCGCAAGTGATGTCCTTTCCGGGACCGTCTCTACGCTTCCACTAACGGATGAAACTGTCCCCATTGCCATGCCAGGAACCGGTGCTGCAGGAATTTAAAAATAAATTACTCAAAATTACGTGCTATTTGTAAGTTCTTGTCTTATCCTCGCTCGCTGAGTTGCAGGCGAAGGACGGTATGCCGGCGCGCTGGTCGCAGGTTAACGAAGACCAGTTTTTCGTGTCTGACAACTTTGTCTCTTGCACCCACTTTTGACCCGCAAACAAGTGATAGAAAGTAACGCTTTGGTTGGAACCGTTTGAAGTATTGCCGCACACAAGCTTTCCCGAACAAACAGCACCGGTGTGCATGTTTCTTGTTACACTTGTTACACGGAAATCTTTAAAAGCGAAGCACACAAAAAATGTCCCCAAACATTCCAAACAGTTATCTGAAGGCCCGCAATGAAGCGTTTTACTTATTTGCTCTACGTTTCCTTCGAAGCTTCACAGTACCAAAAGTCATAATGAACATATTTCTTGTGCGAACTTCTTGTTTTGTTTCTTGCTATCTCTTTGAAAGACATGAACACACACACACACACTGCAATACACAAAAAAGGCATCGCCATCTTTTGTACCGCGTCTTCGTTAGCGCGTCTCCAAATCTTAAGCATCCTCGCCCAGCTCTCGGCCGCTAATGACGTCAGCGAAGTGGGAAAATTATGCGAAATGAAATTGTTCCACCTTGTACTGTCGCCCTGCGCCTTACACACAACCACATTTCCCATTCGGTATTTGTGTTTTATTTGTTTGCATTGTGTGCGTCTCGTGATAAACCGTTTCCAGCAGCTTGGAAGGGAAGTTTTTTGAGGGCGTTTCAGATTTGTTGGTGGAAAATAATGCTTCTTCACGAAGGCAAATAACAAATGGGCATGGAATCTGTTTGGTTGCTTACTTTGCCGCTTCTTGTGGTTCCTGTGTGCCGCGTAGTCATAGGTGATGCGCGTAAGGGTTACAAATAGCCGCCGAGAATTAGGATCAAACTTTTGCACTTCAATCTTTTGCTGTCTTCCGTACCGGTAGCGGCAGAGATTTCGGCAAAAGCAAAGAATGGCAAAACACAGACAACCAGGCTGCACAATCTTGCTTTTCATTTTTCAAGCGAAACCGAATGATTGTTTGTTCACTACACCACTTGTTTAAGGGAATTATTTCTTTTGGCAACTCAAAACGCAACAAATGCTTTTTAATAAAGAATTCTGTTTTGGGGAAGACCTCTCTTGGTGGCGTCGTAACGCAGCATGGCGAAGTTAATTAAAACGTGTATTTTAATTTACAAAGCGAAGTGCTCTTTGCAAGCCGCCATTGGAAACATCATCATTATTTCGTGTCTTGAGTCACATTTGTTTTGTTGAGAAGTTTTTGCTCTTGATTTCTTTTTACTTCTTGCTCAAGTTCAAGACATTCAAAGAAGAAAAAACAATATCTGCTTGTTTCTTAATAAAGAAATAAGTAAAATAAATATACATACACGTGTGGTATCCTTTAAGCACCTCAAAAACGATAACGTCAAGGACTATCTATTTACCCGCCACATCTATCTACATATGCATATTTTCTTCCCTGTTTTAATATGACGTTAGAAAAAGCCTATCCTCTCAAAAAGCCTTGTTTAATCTTGCTAAATTAACTTCCACAAAACTCATTGTCGGCGTAATAGAACGGAGCGGCCTAAATGCAACCCATACCCATAACACACATCACCATTCCACAATCGCGCTCGAAAATCATTTCGAAGAAGGAACGTTCTACAACAAAATCCTCTCGAGACTCTTTACTTTCGGCCACTTACTACGGTACGGTCCTGTGCTCCTATGCTAGTTAATATTGTTTCCACCTGGTGCCGAAGTACCGAGCGATGGTACGGTTTTTAAAGACCGATTAAATCTCGATCCCGAACCATAAGCACGAACCGGCGTGTATGAGAAACGTGCGCCCAGTACCACGTGTGTGCGCCGTACACACACACACACACATCCGGGAAACTCGAAACGTACCACCCTCCCATGTAACGGGCGCTGTGACTGTTGTGGATTCTAAACAGGTAACATGCCTCTAATTAAAAGAAACTGTTACCATTCTCAATTATCTTAACGTTGCAGCAGCTGAATTCCCTTTTTTTGTGTTTGTACGATCGGCCACGTGCACCGATAAGAAAGTACAACATGCGGGCATCCCTTGTTACTGTACTCCAATTACTACTTTCACTACTAGCCCCGCCTTCCATCGACACAGAAAAAGAAAAACAACCTGCAGTAAAGTTTCATTAGAATTTTTAATAATATTCAACCACACCGCACACGTTCTCACGCGCGACTGGGCGCCTCCATCGACCGCACGGGCTTCCCGCGGATCGTTCCGGTGTCATTTCGATGAAGATTTTAAATTATGCATGCATGAAAGATAAGCGTGCTGATTCGAAAAAATAAAGCTAGCCACGGTGATGCTGATATGCTGTGGTGGTACAACGAGAGATTGAACTGGAAAAGCAAAACAACACACCGCGACCGTCCAACCTTTGCCACACGAACGGTGCACAGCAGCATACACAATTATATCGGAGCAGTGGTAAAATAGCGATACACAGTGGTGGTGGTAGAGATAAACAAGCAAGCGAGCTGAATTTTGGGCTCTCGAAAAACCACCAAACACAGCACGCTCCTCGATGACGTAAGAAAAAATCATCATCATGCTTCGTTACGTTAATGTCAGCGAGCATCCCTGCGTCCAATGGCCCTGGAACGGTGGATGAAATTTGTGGCCCACCGATATCTCATTGCAAATCATGCCCGTTCTCCCCGCAGCAAGCCGAAGCGCCACTGGTAAACTGGAACCGGCGACGATCGCGGCCACTCCCCTTAACCGCATTTCATTTTAGACAGGCTATGAATACGTTTGCCCGGACCAGCTCCAGGCACGACGGTTTCTTTTCTTCACTCAGAATCTTCATCATCGATGAAGGACTTTTAACGAAAACAACGAGAAGAACACAAATTTGACTCGACCCTCCACACGCACGCTTTCTCGCTGTCTCGTACGGCATAAAAATGCTAAAGAAAGGAGAAAAAATGTCGTACCCCTCAAACGACACGAGATAAGAGGCAATGCCGATCGGCACGAGGCCAGGGCATGGGTGGGGGGGGGGGAATCGAGCACGACCAAACCTAAAACTGCTTGACGGGCCGGAGGTGCTACGTGCTCAGGTTGTTAAGCATTTTTCACTCCACTCTCCGGGCTAATCGTCCTGCAAAACGTCGGGCGTGATTGTGAACGTGGCCCCGGTTTGCGGTTTTTTCTTCGTGTCTTTTTTGCAGTGCAGTATCGGTTCCAAAACAAACAACAACCGCTTCGCGATGTGATGCCGCATGCCGCAGTCATATTGTGTTTTAGTTAAAACGGGAACAGTAGTATCCGCTGGCAGGGTCACAAATCATCCTGCCGCGAGGATAATGCGACAGCAGCAACAAACGTTCGTAAAACAATGCCATCCTGCTCGATGAAAGATCTATCATTTGAAACGATTGGGATTAGCAAATCAATTGCCAATTAGATGTTGTCATAAATTCAATGATTGTTCCATCAATGTGTTTAAAAAGTAACATACATTTGAGAATATTGCAAGATTGAAGAGTTTGATTGACAATTTTTTTTTTTTTTTTTGTATTCTACTTCTCACCCCAAAAACCTTGTAAATGGCAAAAGGGTTGCTTGATAACCATATCCTTGAGGTAATGTATTCAAACAAGCTTCCATTTTACATGTGGAAATCAACGAATTTTGAAAGAAATTTACAAATTTAAAGACAAATCTGTGGCGAGCCTATAAAGTCTTAAATCGGCTACAAAACGAAGAATGTTCCTGCAAACAACAACCAATGAATATGCGAAAATTTTGTAGAAAAGATCTGATCATTCGTCACAAGAAAATTTCATTTTATTTCTATTTGTTATGGAACCTTGTTCAAAATCATTCTTCTGTGCTGTAAAGATCTTAGTCCAAATAATAAGTATCTAGTACGGTAATAGTATACGGACGGCCCGGTGGTGTATACAATAGCGGCGCCGGTCTTCACACGGCAGGACCGGGGTTCGAGTCCCGACGGACCGCCTCCCCGTACGCAGGACTGACTATCCAGCTACGGGTAAAACTTAGTCACAGAAAGCTAGCAATTGCTAGTAGGCCAAGACCTACAGAGGTTGTAGTGCCAGAGAAGAAGAAGAACAAGTACGGTAAGAAGGCATGATTCGACCATGGTAACCGATAAAAAAAGAGATCAATATTTCTTAAGTCTCGTAAATACGAGAGCTAATTGTAGTGTATTCGGTGATTGTGACATCCCTTCGAGATGTCAAACTTTTTCGATTTTTTGCTTCTGTAATTCCATACATACCAACTACTTATGTTTTATTGTGAACACCAAACTATACTAACAAATTCAATAGTGGCATGTATTAACGCCAAAGAACAAATAAATAGAAACAACAAAGACAAACTGTATTCACGTCAAAATCTAGAACGAGATCGTCCGATTTTTCCTTTACCAATCTTATCTTTCAGCTAACGATACTGTGGAGAATTTACAATTTCTTATCTCGCTCCCACAACCCTCTTCAAATGTTCAAATAATTTCATAATTAAGGGTGAGGAAAATAGCTGATCCCTTTTGTAAGAAAAGCTATCCCTGCTCTAGCTGCACCACTACATACACCTCATTAAACATCTCTCCAATGCCCAATCGACAACCAACTTTTCTAATATTTGCCTGTGTTTTGTGAGAAACATTCACTGTGGTGATTATTTCCCGCCCCCTGTTATGCCGTAGCCACCCTTATGTTGCTGGTCGACCACATGCTGGCACTGATTATTCTCCGCCGCTAACATAATTAAACCCCGCTGTGTATGATTTTCCTTGGTTTCTTTTTTTTTGGATCGGTTACGTACGTTTTTATCTTACCAGTAACATTGGCCACCACCGAAGGACCTTAGCAACCATTACATACATTGATGGTGGTGGAAATACAAGAACAAAAGCTTCGCTAAGAAACACACGCCGGTAGTATGACGCTATTGTTATTGTTTAATCTTTACACAGCCATTTTTGGTATGCGATTTCGATTAAATTCAAACTTACAAAAGGCAGTCCTCTCTCAATGTACACGCAACTCATACTCATACACACTGGCCTACTCAAGTTTCTTACCGAGCCCACAATGATAACAACACTCGTCGTTCTGGCCCCGAATGGGAAAGTGGTTTTTCTTTTCTACTGTTTGCTTTAAGCATCTCCAAGGACAAGGACATTTTATTAGCCACAGCACCCGAATGATGGCCGGTGGTACGGTGGCGCTTCGATCGACTGAATAAACCGGAAATCCTCCAGAACACCAAAACCACTTCAACAAGTGCTCCCCGAGGACAGCTTTTCCTATCGGTGTGGCCGGGTACAGTAAGCACAGCCGGTGTTTTTGCTTTCCGCATCGAATGTGGAAGGCTTCCCACGCTCTTACCGCACGCCCCACCAGACGAGCTGTAACAAGAAGGCTCCTGTGTTTATAGTATGTATGTGTGTCTTCGCCCCAAAACACCCAAACAAATATTTCCCACCCACACATATGGTTTGGCAATGCTTTGAGCGGCCTAAGCAACCTTCCTTTCACGCAACGAGCAGCAAGATAAACAGTTCGCAACAGCTAAAACCGTTCGAAACAACAGAAAACCAAACAAAACCAACATCATATAAACATAAATGGTGAACAGCATCATACGGCTGTGGTTCGGATGTTGCCGCCTTAACCACCCTTTTGCGTTCTATCCGATCACTCCGGTGTCGATCACACACACACACAGACACGCAAGCTGCTCCGTGGAAAGCTTTGGGAAAATAACAATCAAACAATGAAAACCATTTGTTGAGTGCGCTGTGTGGTTCTCGCGCCAGTGTTTGTATGTTCCGGGGCCGGGACCTTTGGTTAGGTGGAATGATGGAAAATGGAAAACCACTTTTCAAATGCGAAAACGAGACCGAACACAAACACAAAAACTCAAGATCCGGTTCGATGTGTGTGCGTGTGTGTGTAATCAAATTTACTGTCCCCGAGCCTCGGTACGGAGGTCATTCAAAGGCAGCAAAACATCTTCATACAATTTTCTCCATTTTCACAACACAAAACACATGCCCTGCCCGCTGCCACTACCAGTTTCTGTCAACACATCCCTTCACCGTGCGATACCGGACATCTTGAATGTTTTCAGTTCGAATGTTATTGTTTGGTCCTCAAAAGTTCCATTTCAAGAAATGGCCCAAAGCGACCGTTGTGTGGTGGTTGAGGGGGTGAGTTTTACTTCCTTCTCCACAATTCTTGACCCGGCTGAACTTCCTTGTGCGACGATATCGGAGGTATCGGACCTAGGTTTGGAATGAATGGATGTACTTACGACGCTGTACCGATCGTTGGTGGTTGTTTATTGTGAATCGGGAAGGAATTCTGGATGGGAAATTCTTCGAACGTAGCTCAATGGATGGATGTTCTGGAGACGGAGAGGGATTCCACTACAACCGATTACTGTTAACTTTAATGTTGAACGAGATATCTATGAGTTTCTGGTTTCCGTCTTACCTCTATTTATTTTATGCCTAATGTCCAATAAAACCTAATTGCATGTGATCCTGAAAACGAGCTAACGTCATTTAATTTGTAGCTTTTAATATGTATCAACTTTAAATTGAGCTTTGCATAACATATTGGTAAATAAAATAATTCTTCAATTCTTTTTATTCTATGATCCAAATTTTCTTCCCTCTTCAGCTATCTTCCAACATCTTCAAACATGCAAACATACTAACTCTCCCATGTTAAGTGTGCCCATAGCTTACTGGCCCTGCCCTGCGGGATTATGTGGTCGAGCAGCTACCACAATAGTGTCCACAAACAAACAAACAAACTCACACACACACACTCACGGAAAACTGGAGCATAAAGCTTTTGTTCGCACGCCAAACAATGGTCGTTTCGTCACTTAGCGGCCCCCGGTGGAAGATGATACGATGGATCCATTTCCTCCCTACCATTTCCCAAATGTAGCATCCACCAACAATACAGAAACAACCGAAGAAGAAGAAGGGGAGAAGAGAGAAAGAGCGAGAGAGAGAGAGAGAGAAGAAAAAAGCATCATAACGACCATCAACCGCACAACAATAACCGTACACATGATTCGTTTTGATTCGCCGACAAAGAATTCAACAATTGAGTCTCGCATACCCCTGCGACGCAAAAACCCTACCGACCTTGCGGACAACCACCACCAAAATAGGGAACCCCTGCTCCATTCCTTCTTCTCCTTTGCCAATATTATCCTTTCTTAAAGTATATCATTCCGGGGCGTCGAGGATGACCGTCCAGGGAATGCGAATTATGAAGCCTGACGGTGCACAAACCCACCCGATGCCTACGATTGCTAGCACAACAATGTCACCCTTGCTTGCTGTTTGGTTAGGCCATTTAATGGTCAACCACCGCCACATCTGGAGGCTGTCACGTGCTACTCCACGTGCTGTTATCGGAAGCGATAAAACATGAGCATTATTTTCGTGTTTGAAACATTAAAGAAGTTTTATTTGGATATGCGAACCGCTTGCACTAATAGCCGGGTTTTTATGGATGTTGTATTGCAGGAGAGATTTGAAAGAGAAGAAATTTTAAACTATCAGCAATAAAGAACTGTTTCAAGAGGAAATACGTACACATTATAGATTAAGAAAACTGTTCAGTTTGAAATTTGAAAGAGTAAATAATGATATTAGGTGTATTTGAACATCAGAAATCACTAAGGCGCTACGACTGCTTTGCAGTCTTGGCTTGTTCAACGCCATCGCATCATCAACATCTACGCCAACTTCAGTTCAATTTGACTATCTAAATAGACTTTACAGGATGGATCATTCGGTGACATTCTCATGACATGACCAACCTACCTAAGCCTAGAGGTTACTCTAGTTCGCTGCATGATGATGAGCTTGTCATTGTAGCGGCTCATCCAACTATCTCTGAGCATCTGCCTATCGAACGAGACTAAGAAGATTTCGTGACTTTCGAGCAAAATATAAAGATTCTATAGCATGAACCGTACAACATGAGGTATATTGAGTAAAGAAGTTTCCTCAGGCTGTTCCGAAATATTGCGATCCATCTAAATCTGGTCTAAATCATCGTATTAGCACGAATTATTGTCCTCATCTTAAACAATAGTTTCTTAACTACCTGTAAACTACCTATTGAATGACTTTCCACAATACCATAGCATAAATGTTATGCTCCCTGTAACAAAATCTTACCTTCGTTAACCACCCTCATCACAAGCAAAGCCAAACTCGTTATTATCACGATAAAAATGATCCAAAGCACGCACACCTACATACTGGTTCTATCAAATTGCAGCACAACAATCCAAGAATAAAAAGGACCACCTTACCTGCTGCATGACAAAAGCACAACACAACTACCAAAATGGATCGCTTGTGAAAGGCAAAGTCTCTCCACTGTCCTCCCTAACCCAAAACTTCCCATATTCTCGTCTCCCCCGATTCACTCAATGATGCGTAAGTGATTAGATACTATTGTTATTTGAATCATATTGTTTTTATTGTAATGGTTATGGATATTAACACGCGAAACCACCAGCAGCGAGACGTCGGCAACCGGTTTACTGCCGGGCATGCTACAACGTATGAAACGCGCCATAATCGCATCGGAAATAACTGCAGCAGCTCGCCGCTTACGCTACGGGGTTTAGCTTCACAGCCATGCTGCTCAAGTGCGCACAATGGTTGTCTAACACGGAAAAAAGCATTACACCCACCCAAGTTAATCCCGGGGAACCGACTTTTGAGAACCGATTGACTTTTGGGTGGCCCACAGTTAAGCCGCAAGAAAGCAGTTAGAGAGAATTTAGAGAAAAACGCGAACCCCCGTTTTCATTACCGCTTACCGGTAATGACGCATTCTGAATCGATGCCCGCAGTGTAATAATGTTCGAACCGAATGTAGCTGGCACGCATCACTAGCTCGCTTTGTCGCAACAGTTTTAGCAGCAAGATAGAGTGAGCGAGAGAATGAACGAAGGATTATGCCGGCTGTAATCTAGTCGAGATTAAGATTGTTTAACCTGGTTAAGGGATCCTGGTGATTCGATACACCGAATGACTTTGAGGCAGTCTCGATGCGCCAAAACCATTAATTGTAATGAGAGGGTTTAAAAGAAGCAAATTTTTGGACTTCAAAGCGTTGACGTTAATACCATTAAATGCTAGCAAGGGTAGCATGGACGGTCAGGTTTAGCAAACAAGGATATTTTTTTTACAATGTTATGAAATCAAATAATTGGCTTCCATAAAAGATGTAAATCAGAATTACTTTGTTAAATTAATTAATTGTATAAAGAATTTGTAGTTCGAGACAATTATGCGCTTGAAATTATTTGTATTAAAAACTATTTTTCTAATATTGTTGCATTCTTTACAAACATGTTTCAATTTATCTTATTAACTTAAAAATACTACATGAAAATAGTAATATTCATTCTTACTTTGCAAGAACTACTTACTTGTTCGTAGTAATTGGTTTTCTTTGAAAGCTAATATAAGATCCTTCTGCTATAAATTATAAATAGTTTTCTAAATTTTTATAAAGGTTTGAACTTATAATATTATGCAAAAGATGCACTTGTTCACTTAATTCATGTGTGATCATGATCATGTCAATTAAATAATATCGAAATAACGTCTGCATACAATAAGAAAAAGGAGCCTGTTCTACATAGATTTTAACCCCAAAATGTGTAAAAACTAATAAGTTCTTATCACTTATAGTTAAGTTAAATAAATCTCTTTCAAAACACTAATAAAGACAAAAAGTTTTTAAAACAAAATAGCATAAATAAAAACAGTTAAATATTGAGCTTATTTGAAAATAAACCACACATATAAATTAATATAATTCATTGAGTTCTATCATATTCAGCTTATAACTAAGCTTTTATTTACATTTTATTTAATGTTGTTTTATGCGAAAGTAAAGAAAATATCAATTTTCTTATCCTAAACTCCATCAAAAACAATGAATATGAAACAACCAAGCCCCAGCCATTATTTAATCGTATGGTTTTTTTGTTAGCATCCTTCCCCGTAAACCAATCGATTGTCCATAAAACATTTCCTATTTTTAGCTTCCAATTTTAGCTGAATGTCGGTTTTTGCTTCACTGCGACACACACTTTAAATGCTACAGGTATATTTTATCCTCAACCCATCAATCGCTGCGCTCCTCCATTTAATACACGTTTTAAGCCTCTCTTGACCATTTTGAATCTATTTTAGAACCATAGCGACTGCAAAAAAAAGAAAGTAAATCAATTCCCACACTCAGCCTGTTCTACGCACAATCGGTATCAATTTCTTCAATCCATTTAACATAGCAATCGAAGAAACGAACCGTTACTAAGCTTCCCGGGGGGTGCTTCAAACCGTATTACCCTGCCCGACTGGTTTCATCCTCCAAATATGTTACCAGTAAAAGCCTTTACTAAAAAAATGTTGAAAAAGTAACGAAATTTTTCGCAACATAATGCATCAAAATTGCAGTAATCCATCAAACCGAGCGTATGATCCACGCAAAGCTAAATGGGACTGACTATTTAAAGTACCAAAAACACAAAAACGGTACGCAAAACTGATGAAGGAAAACAAAAACCCGCGAATAAAACAACAAAATCTCCAACCTGTAAAATCGGTTAAACTGGAGTGCAACTAAAAGGAAAGCGAAAATAGGCACAAGATAACTTTTTACCGACAAACCGGTAGCGTAAGTTTACCCAAAAAAAAAAAGGGGGGATAGCAAACGAGAAAAGTGGTAGCACAAATCGTCAGAACCTTCCCCTGCCCGGTCTGTCGAAAGCGGGAAAACATAAATCGTCATCGAACCGGAATAAGCGGATGTGTGATTGATTTTGCTTAATTGAATTCGAATCAACTGCAAAACGGTCGGTTGTTTTGTTTCGTTACGGGAATATCACGTCCACGTTGATTGTGCGTAACGGCCGTTTTGCTTGCGTACAGTTTTCAATTGTTTAAGCTTTACCTTTGTTAAATCAGGGAGCAAAAATACACATGTTTTAAAGCTGAAGATTGAATTTGTAAAAAAAAAATGCTATAGAGCAATAAAAACAATTGATAGAAAATTAAGTTATTCAAAATTCCTTCCTTCAAACTGATATAAATCGTAAAAACTGAGGCTGCCGATTTGCATAACCTTTGGGCGCCGATCTTTTGGTTGCCATAAAATCCACCCCGTTTCCCATAAGCGTTGATAAGTTTGTCTTATTAAACGAAAACGCCAGTATCGAAAGCTAAATTGAAAATTCTTTTATTCAACAGTTCATTCTGCAGCGCGGATAGTGATCGCCGGCAAATAAATCCTTTCCCATTTCCCTTTTAATCCATTTCCCAAACTGCAACTCACACTCCCGCAAGAGGCAATTAATTTGTTAACGTGTGTGGGTGTGTGTTCCTAACAATTGCACTCCATCACAGCCAACACGCATGGTGAGCGCATTGCTTCTTACCATTAGCATTATGATTGGAAGCAGAGTTTTCCGTTGACCCCCTTTCTCGGGAAAATTCCCTCCACGCACCGGCGATAGAGTGCCCGGGTGTGATAAATATTTACCCAACATAATTCTTACGCAAATTGTCACATTTAGCGGCACTCACATTTGCTTTCCTTTTTGGGGATGGCGTAACCACGCCACGAGAACCAAGGCAAACACCGTTGTGTCGTTTTGTCTCCTTTAGCGGGCACAAAGTGAAATGGAAGACAAGCGGTTAGCGGTCGGACGAAACGATGTTTGGTGGTGGATCATCATGAAATTAAATTAAGTCACTTCACCTCCGCAAATGGTTTGCAGTGGTGAAGCATTTTGCCTCGGATTTAATACTCCAATACCATCCCAACGTCCAGAGTGCCGGTCCCCGGTACAAATGCCGATAGCTTCGTTAATGAAAGCCACATCGATAATCGGGCTTTCCGGCATGGCTTTAGCTTGGAAACACTAACGCTTCGGCTATTTATTCACCAGCCCTTGGCTGCCCACCGGTAGACAAATGATAGCTGCCATCGACAATATGGCTTTGGTGCGGTCTAACGAGCATGATCCGGGAGTTTGGTGCAGGATGGTCAGGGATGAAAGGGGGTTCGGGAGAGAGGGACATGGTGCGTAAAGCTACGCAACAGCTACGCAAACAAAACCGCCTCTCACTCCCCATTCCACACCCCCAAAAACCGCCCATGGACGATAAATTATTGAATGATAATCGGATTAATTTATCTCAGCTCATTTGATCACAAAATGAAAATTTTGATTGTTTCAATTTCACCCCTTTCACTTCCACTTCCGGCTGTCCCTTACCCGCCCATTTGTCAGCACTGGATGCTGGATTTTCCTGGAACTGATACTATTCTTCGGTTATGGACGGGACCGTTGCGCCCAACAGTTCGTTCGAGCTGCTCATCGTCGGACGAAGAATGAAGGCTTGGCAAAATTTAACGATGCTGAACGTGTAATGTTTCGTTGCCGGGAGGCCTTTTCCTACCTAACCACCCACAGCCATTCGCACACACACACACACACACACACACACACACACAGCGTTCCCTTTTCTGGGGATAGAGCGAAAGAGCAAGGATGGTGAAATGGTGCAAACAGTGCGGACAACTGTTAACCGACGATCAGTAGTGCCGGTTGCCAACAGATGTAGCAATTTGTTCTTGGCTCGTGGTACACCCGGCGGCAAACCCGTGCCGGGATGGCCAATTGTAGCGTAATTGAAACGATACACGCGCATTGATGGTTTTTATTGTGCCTTCATCTTGGGCCGGTGCGCTGTTCGGGAACGGGCTGCGTGTAGATAAGGATTAATGTTCGGTTTCACAGCTGCATTAAATTATTAAATTGAGCAACGCACCGCAAAGCTGTGGACAAATGCCTGGACCGGCAAAAACGGGGTAATGCCAGTGTGATGGCACTCGAGCGGAGATTGTTTTATCTCAGCCAGCATTAAGAGCTTGTTGTGTATTTGATGTCTGCAAATGTCTGTGGTTGAGATTTATTTTTTCTCGCTTTATGGTTCTTTCTTTCCAAAGTTTGTATTTTATTATTGTAATTTTACTTTCTTTACCATAAATTCCTTTCTTTTCTAAATGTTTTGAATAGTGAGGTTGAATATAAAATTAAACGAAAAAGAAAAATAAAATATATAGATTAATCAAAAACCACAAGTCAAATGAAACAGCGAAGAAAACAATTATAAAAATACAAAACAAAGCATAATAGCTAATGTGAGCTTGCATTGAATACAGACTTCGAGTATCAAGATCAAAATATGAAAAACACCCAATTTACTACACATTGCACAAAAACCCCTCAAAACGATCACAAAAAAACAAGAACTGAACGAAAATATCGCGAAAGAACGCACTTCTCGCACCGTATGTCGTTGTTACCTTCAAATTTCAAACTTTCAAAACGATTTTCCACGGAAACTGCTAGATTATAAGTCTAGATAGTGCAAAAATGTTTAGATAGAGGATTATGCTAATAAGTGTATACGCTAGTAATAAATATTCATTTTGCTCGGTCTTGAGAATGAGAAAATCTATAAAAATTTAACATCATTAAAACAGAAAAACTAACACAAAAGACGAAATCAAAATTATGAAAAACATTTAAAAAGGCATAAAATTTAAATAAATTAAACATAAGACCTAAATCAAAATACAAAAAATCATTAAGAAAATGCAGTATTGTTTGAGAAAAAAAGGAACTAAGAATACTATTGAAACAAACAACAAACAGGATAATTACAGTAAATTTTTATTTAATACTACACCGATTTCGAGCTCCTAAAGAGATTTTAATGCTTTTTCTACTCTTGTAGTTACTTCTTTTTGTGGAATAATGTCTCTCACTCCTCTTAAACTCTTTTCCAATATTTGATTTATAAAGTGAGGGTTTTTCAACTTTAATTTCTAATAACTGCAACACTTTTATATTACTAGCTAAAACCAACATCAGGTCTTTGCTGTATGAAAAAACACCTCCTTAAAACCATACCATTAAATTCCTTGAATGAATCAATAATAAAGACTGATGCTTGAAATATTGCAGTAAAACTTTTTTTATTTTCCTCCTTATTACCTGGCACGTACCATCCAACCGAATTCTTCGTACACCGAAACTGTGACCCTTCGAAGAACCGGAAAAAGTTATTCTGATTCGATTTAATGCCAACTCGATTCCGAATCCGTACCGAGCGCAGCTGAGGATTTTTGCGAAAATGGTAGGAGAATACTTTCATCAGCGCACTTACTACCTTCCAGTAGTTTCTTTTTCCGAAGAAGCTACGATGATTCTTAGCGAACACGCTTCGACCGCTGCTAGAAACGTCCACGGGTCAAAGCAAATGTTGCTCCAAATGTTCATGTTCGTTTTTTCTTTGCGCTTTCCACACAAGACCACAGGTGTCAGGTGGTAATGGAGAATTGGTCCATTGGAAAGGAAATAGGGAAATAACTTTCCTATTGCCAGTAACGCATTCGAGTATGGTCAGCAGAGGAAAAAAAAACCGACACACACTCACACCATCGATCGGTGGTAAACTTTTGAATAATCGAATTAAACTCTTCGACATGGACGAAATGGTACCATACACGAGCGCCACCAGTTTCCCCGGGTGCAGCTGTCACACAAACGGAAAGAAAACATTCTTCCACAGTGGTGACAAGATTTCAAGGGCTACCGTTACCGGGGATCTTTCACGAAACGTATCTGCTCGTGTCGCGGCCGATCGATTCAAACGTAACGAAAATCCAGTGTCAAGCGCGTATGTGCCAACGATTTATCACTGTCACTGTCCTGGTAGCCGGGTGAAGAACACTGGCCGGATAGAGTGTGGCAAACGCGCAACGGTTTTTGGTGGTTGAACTGTGAAATTGATTGCGATTTGATTCAGCCATCCGGAACGACAATGTCGGAGGTGAAAGGTATGCAGGTATTCCTATGGATGCTAACCATTCGTGGAAAAATGGCGGGTGGAACCGGTCGCGTGGCTTTTCTTGTTTTCTTTCGTACTGATTCACTCGCTTTCTCTTGGCGGCGGGTTTGTGATGAAAGCACAAATTAACTGTTGCTATTGCTGTACGTTGAAGGAAATTATGTCCTACCGTAGTTATTGCAACTTTTCAATTCAAATTAGTATGCATGGACCGTTTGTTTATATTGTGATTAATTGTAAGTTTTCATAAATAAGGTTGAGTGGTTTATTTTACATAAATTGAAGATATATTTTGGAAAATTGTGGATGCATTTAGTGCTCAAAGTATTTTCCATCGCTAATTTCATCCATTTTCCATCTTTTTGACAATGCACTGATCCCTTGAAAAATGAAAGGTTGTTCTTTGATCGTTATCCACTCAACTTCTTCTTCTGCTTCTTATGTTCCCTTATATTTTTATTATTTTCATTATTTTCTTCTTCTTATACTCTATTCTTATACTTACTCATTATTGTTTTTTTTTCTCATTGTTCTACTTCTATTTAATGTGATTCTTTTTTTCTGCAGAGCAAGGTAGTATCATCTTCTGTAGATTCATATTTCTTTTACTAAAGTTTCTTCTGTAGTATTATATTCCTTGCTTAGTTATTCAAATCTGTTATTTACCCTACTCTTTTGTTAACTACGATTTGGTACTATTGTAACATTAGGTTTTTATTCTTGTTGTCACATATTTAATACATTTTAGTGTCATTAATGTTACCCATCTTAATGTTAGTTAGTCTTGATTTAGTTTTATATTTTATCATCAAAAGTAAAATACCATTGTTTTCTGTAGTTCAGCTATTGGTTTGTTACTTCCCATAAAGCACACCCCAAATACTGGTAAAGCAATCGTTCTTCTGCAGTAAAAAAGACAAAACAGAACTGCTCTATTGTCTTTCGCCTTTGAAATCGATCACAAAAGAAAGGTGATGCATTTCAACACATCCTAAACCCGTCCATGCAACCAGGTAGAATCGGCACCTTCAGTTTAGGGGATCGTTTCAAGCAGACACATATCCATAACACGTGCGAGACTTTCCTTTTGCACTTACTTGCGCTCAACAGTGAACTTCTCACAACACAATTTTCAATTCATGGACAACAATACAAAAAAAAAGGTAACGACTTCAATTTGCGCAAAACTTCAAAGCGTTTCAGCTCGCTAAACAAAACGTTTGTGCATGATTGTTACCCCATTCGGTGTTCTCTCCTCATCCTCCTATGCATACCCATTGTCTTCTCCGCCCCAAACAAACAACACACATGCATGGAGAAACTTAAAAATCTCGCGAAAGTTCCCCCTGGGGCTAGTTTCAGTTTCTCTCACCATCAAGATGGTTTACCGTGTCGCCAAACTTCAATGGGGTATAAATTTGAATTTCTGCACGACCATTTCCGCTCGGGGTGCTTGACGAAAAAAAAGAAAGAAAGGTTTTCTTTACGGGAAAACTTCTATCACGCGGATCCCTTAAAATGGTACGAGTGCAATGAAGTGCAAAGATGGTAGTGTTACTTGCATTCGGACTGGGTTGCTGCATTCCTCGGCATTTCTCCGATCCTTACTTCACTTAGATGCATGTGTATGGTTGTAAGTGTATTTTATTGGAAAATGAATTCCTCTACAGCCAGGGCAACAGCACCAACAGGAAATGCAGAACAAACGGTCACTTTTGCTTTGCACGCGCTCTTATTTCCGACGACAATTTTCTTTTTTCACCTTTCAACCCGCCTCCACTCGGTGCCATTGGTAAGGTAATATTTGGTTGCATTCGAAACTCCCGAAAGCAATATAGCGTGAATATAAATCTCCACGCAGTCTCAACCTCGCACCAGCCAACGCTGGTAAATGACCACCCAGTGTCCGCACGTTGACAAACGCTTTCAGACCAGGAACGTGACCACACCTTTTGCTACTTGTTGTGAGCTACTTTAAGTGTGGATCGGGTATACCGTGGACCGCCAGCAAACTTCCTCCTGCGCGGCACAAAAAGCAACAAACCCTCCGATTTGAGGCACCCGATCCACCCGAAACGTTCCCGGGGAGGAATCGTTTTAAAATGCATTTGCATTTCAATTATATGCGGCGTTATGTGAAATACATTTGGCAAACGGAATTTGCACATAAATTGAATTTTGCTTTGCTATTTTGCTGCTTCCGACCAAGCCACGGTGCTTCTTGCCGCCTGGACGCTACTCGCCGGGACTCGCCTTTACCGTCGCTGCGATAAATAAGAACAACAACCAACCAACTTCACAACCCCTTCGTAAAAGTGGTGGATAACACTGACCTCCCTTCCCGCGGGAGTGACTTTTGTGGTGCGGCCCGTTTTGTGTTGTTGGGAATGTTGTTGCCGCGAACAGGCTAATGGATGTCGCGGCAAACCCAACCGGAGTTGTTTGCAGCCATGCATCGTGCCAAAAACTTTGCTATCCTGCCGGGTTTTGCACCGAAGTTCGGAAATGCTTTGGCCTCGAAGATGGTTGTGACTTTTCGCATCCAGTTTTTGGGACGCGATGGTGCTTTTTTCCCGAAGAATCATCTAAATGGGCAAGCAATATCTTCGCAAAGAAATTTCTTCCAAAGTTATTTATTGAACTTGCGTGCGTGATTTATTGAAATTGGAAAGAAAATTGAAGAAAAAATTATTGTCCTGGTACATGGTGACATGCGAGTAAATATGAATATTGGGCAGAGTAATTTGCGAAACTTTTGATAGATAAAATAAAATTTAACGGATTTTTGGTTTTAGATGCTTAGTCTATTTCTCCATCCTATTAAGTCTTTTAACGTAAAGAAGTTGTAGGGCGTAATGTGGCTTCAATAATAACAAACAACCTATTTTGATGTCCTTATAAACTTCTCTAAAAAGCTCGAAAAGAGATATTAAATAATACTATCTAAATTTTTTGCTTGGTGTCTACTCACACGCAAAATTTAATGAACGTTGCGATCAAAGTCGACCAAGTCGACATTCGCTATACTGACTCTGCTGTGTTCACTAACAACGATCGTAATCATACTTTCCCATACTTCCACCCTTTAATAAATGAAATAAACAAAGGCAAAAGGTGCAATCAATAGTTGTGTAAAATAATGGTTTGTTTTGAAAATTACAGAATGAAATAATCCTTAAAAATTGGACGCCATTCTTGAAGGAAGAGTGCATACTATTTCTACTTATTGCCTACTCTACGTTAACTTTTTTGTTTTACTTTAAATGTTAAAAAACTTTACCTTAAAAAGCTTGTAGCCTGTATTGAGCTGAATAACTTTAAAAATCCTTCATCTTCAACAAACCAAGCTACACTACACTTATCCTATCTAATTCATTTTTTCTTTTACACCAGAAGAGAAAGAAATCCTTGCAGCGGCAGCATTTTTCATCCTTCAACAAGCTACAAAAACAGAAATTAACATATTTCAATGCAATCCCCGCCTTATCGCGAACACACTCTCGTGCACCATTACGACCAGATAATGAATTTGAGCGCCAAACTTGCCTCCCTACAGTTCCCCACCTCCGATACCGATCCGTCTAGAAGGCATAACTCATCGTGCCAAACAGTGAAGAAAGACAACCGAACCAAACAAACAAAAAAAGATTACCAAACCTCAACCTCGCGCACACACACAAAACCACCGAAACCGAAAACCCTGAGCGAAATTTATTCCTAACCATCCTGCGTACCGGTACGACGGCCACGATTGACTCCAGCAGTGAACATTAAATCTTCCACAGCAATTCACACAAGCAAGCAACGTTCCGAACAAGAAAACCAAACTGTATCCGTCATGCTTCCGGGCGAACAGGGCACATCCATGTTCCTTGCGTGTGTCAGCTCGTTGGGCAACAAAACCGAATGATCCGCAAAATGCACCGGGGTAGGTGCATCGCAGACAGGGTGAAAGCAACGGTGCCCAGTTGCCAGCAAAAGTTAGCCAGACCATTTAATTCGGGAAATGCTGATTTTCAACCATATTCACCACTATCCGTAATGGTGGACTGTGCGAGAGAGAGAGCGAGAGTGGGCACAAAATGCGATAACAGATCTTTCGGTAAGCCATTCCCGGCCGAAACTTTATACTCTCTCGCCTTACGGTTCTCCAGAAACGTGCTTACGTCCTTGAAGAAGGCAACAACCAAAAAAACACCAGCTCCCTTTCATCATTGCTGCAGCCCCTGTATACACTTGTTAGAGATCGGCCCCAAAATATTCAAATCCGTAAACTTTGTTGACTTCAAACGGAGAACCTTTCATCGACGGTTGGTTGGGCCCAATGTTCGCTACAGCCAGCACACCAGCCAGGCAAAAATAATACCGATAGTACAGCGTACAAATTTTGCATTCAAAATATGGACCTATTTCCGGGTACGCTCACGAGATTTTCCACTGGGAAAATTAAACCCACCCTGGTTCGCTCGGTCGTTCTCTGTCGTGCACACACACACAGACACACACACAGGGACGACGAAACAAACGAAACATACACAAAAAAATACGATCCCAACCCATTGTGCAGGCTGCAGTTCAACAGTTACGCCAGAATCGCTTCATGATAAATGTATGAACGTTTGGATCGCTTTTGGGTGTAAGCCAAATATTGCCAACCAACACGTTTCGGTTGAACTAGTTGCAATTTCCTACGGTACGCCAGCATCATACACACGGTCCCCGTTGGATCCGGTTCTCCGACTGGGAGGATTTCCGGGCTTTCTTAGCCCAAGGGAAGCGTTCGATGCGTTTTTTTTCCTTCCCTTCCCAAAAGTCAAATAACCCAGATGGCCGTTGTTGCAGTGCTGAAGCGAGATGAAAGAGTTGAATTCTTGTGCAACAGCATGGAAGGGATGCAAGTGCAGTGGGTTGCGTGTGCATGAAATGAGCCCCGAAAGGGACGATTTTGTGTGTGTTCTATCGGTAAACTTATTGTTATTGGAATTTTCTATGCGGTCGATAGGATTTTTCGACATATATTTAAAGGATTCTTAAAGTTTTCCAAGAGATCTTTGAAAAGAAAGCATTTTAAGCAGCATTTTGTGGCCAAGGAAATAGCAACCTCCATATAGTAGTTTAATTCCTCTATGTTTTAAACAAATTCTTATTCTAATTTAAATTTCCGAGAATGAATTCTAACGTTCTATAAACCTAAAACGAGTCCTTACAGTTATCCCAAAAGCATCAACTATTCTTATTTATCAATATTAATCCGTCGAACCAACTTCACACGATCTTTTATTAATCCTCGCCAGAGTATCTTCTTTACCATGGATGACTGCTGAACACCGTTGGAGCCAGAAGTCATTAATTATATTCCACATACTAACACCCGCAATCCGTACGATGTCTTATGACAATGAAGCTTGATTCATTTTGCTAACCAAAAACTAAATCAAATTACCTGAACGCTTCAGCGATGTGCAGGTCAACTTTGGTAGGAACTTTTGTAATAACGAACTCGAACTTCTTTCCACGGTTAATCCACTCGTCAGCCACTAAATTGGTCCTAAAGCACAGCCACCCAGTCACACTGTGATGAAGTTGTTGTGACTGTGTGACGCTCCCGTAATCGTCGGATTGTATTAGACGATCGTCGGTGACACAGCGGGGTGTCATAATCATAACCTCATTATCTAGCCGTCGCTTCAACGGCAGACATCACCAGCCACCTTTACCCAGACAGCACTAATCGTCCAACACGTTAGCATTCCTTTATCAGACCTTATTCACTGTAAATTGTCCTGTTGATCCAGAGAACGCGGGAGCAAAAGAATTTGAGACACTTCACTAGCTTTTGAAGGAATTAGGCAGTGATTCAGAAGGGCTAAAAATTTGTTCCAAGAGTTCCCTTTTATGATCTAGGTAGGTTGAAAACCCATTTTCCACGTAAAGGTTGGTTCCACAAAAGGTTACGTCGAGGTTACCCTCTTGCTTTTGGGATTTTCATTCTGTTTAACAATAATTTAGTGGCCTGCTGTGAGTTACTTTAGCAAAAGGAAGCTCTTCTGTTTCGTATGAGTACATGGAAGTCACCCAATGGATCCAAAGTATTACACAAGTGCAGTACCTGCACTCCGTAGGATTCAAGGTCCTGCTAGACTTTGTCATCGAGCTGCCTAAAGAGTTTAAGTTTCAGCTCCAAAGCACACAGTGTCACCGTTACTTGGGTGGGCACCTTCCTGGGAAACAGCACAAGAGTTGGTCAGAAAATGGAACCAAAAAAAACGCAACATCCCGTCTAGCCACTTAGGAAGGTAAAGAAAACAGATCACAAAGCATGCCTTCACCGGTTGTCGGTTGTGTGTCCTGCAGCGAAACCCAGACAGCCCTGGGTTTCCGGCGCGAGTACACGGACACCCGCTGGGCATTTGTACTCCTGCATTTTGCCCCTTCCCAAACTCCCCCCAACAAGTGGCAAGGATTTATTAATCGCGAAATAAGACATCTTTGTTTGGGGCGTTGCGCTCGATGCAACATGCCAGCCCCAGGCATCGTGGCTCTCTTTCTCTCGCTGCTCGGTAGCGAATGTCTCCTGAAACCCATCGCAAAGTGCACCACAGGAGGGAAGCCAGCCCTGTACAGTCAGTCGTCTAAGACATCCTATTGTAGCGATACCTCAACCCGACGATTTCTTTGCAACAGTTCGTGTTGAATGGGATGGCGCTCACCGAAATGCACTTTCTACCGAAGGGCTACCCTTACGATGGTGGTTTCGGTTTACAAGTGAAGTAATAATTGAGTTTATTAAGTAATTTATGGTAGTTTGTTAGTTTTGTACTTTGTACGCGGGCCGCACTACTTTACGTCATGCTATTTTTCTTTCGCAAGAGCGGTGTGTCCAAATGGAAGCTTCTACTTGGTGAGGAAGTCTTGCCTTGTGTGCTTAAGACAGTATTTTTATTGGTATAAATTTTGCTTTGTAGCAGGATCGATGGCTTGTGCGACTTCAACCCAGGAATGACACCTTTTTATAGCGAATTTATGTGTAGTAAAGGTTTTACTAAAACAGTAATTTAGTAGTGTAATTTCTTTAACCAAGAAAAACATTCCTATCTCATAAATACACCATCTACTAACGAAAGCAAACAACAAACACTTGCAGCAGTATCAATTACGCTAACACTCACTTCATCCAACAGAAATCAATATAAAGCGACTCTATTTATTGTGCCGTATTAAGTAAACAATTTGCTTACAGGACACTTTTGGCAGCAATCTTCGCAACAAAATATTGACACTTTATTACAAACCTATAAAACACATTTCCGATCGTACCATACTGCTTCAGCTCGAACTCGGTC
Organism: Anopheles maculatus; assembly: GCA_002091835.1. NCBI lineage: Eukaryota > Metazoa > Arthropoda > Insecta > Diptera > Culicidae > Anopheles > Anopheles maculatus. The sequence continues at coordinate 100,493 of KZ062424.1, forward strand.
CAAACATCGACCAACCATATTTACCATACCATCGTGTGTGGATAGTTGCTGGAACTCTTGGAATCTTCAAACTTTTGCATTAATTGCCGACAGCACGATCAGCAAACTTTGTCGGTCCGTTCGGGCAAGCTTCGCATCCGATTGTGGAAAGTTTTTTTTTATTATTTCATCTCCAAGTCCCTCTGCCATCCAACCGGATGACCACCGTTTTCGAGGAAGAGCTAGATTAAATGTCCCGGACTTTGCACAGACTCTTATCTTATCTTCCATTCGGTTGACCGCTGCTGGACAATGCTATGAATTGCTTCAGTTCCTTCTGCTCGTCCTTCACGCCGCCGTACGTGGCGTACTTCCGGACCACATATTGTTGAAAGGATAATTAAGTGATTCCAATTCGTCCTGCCGTGTGCCGCTTAGCTTCTGTGTCCCCTTGGCATTTGAAGGGCGTGTGGAAATGAAATGTATCCAAACGTGTGTGTGACGATATCGGTGTCCGTCACATACACAAAAATTCATTCTTCTTTACGGGTTACTTTAGTCACCGCTCGAGGTTCCTTTTTGCGCCGCATTTTTTTCTGCTGACAAAGATGAAAATCTTTACCCAACACGTTTATGGGTTCCGGGAGCTAATGAAATAATGCAAGATAAAAATGATTTATCGTTCTGTGCGGGCACAACGAGAAGGACACTGTTATTGAGCACCGAACAATGGGTCCGTTGTCGGGTGCGTTTGTGCGGGTGTCACCTTCCGGAAGAGGACCCATTTTATGGATGGTCACCTTGCGGGATGAATACACCGGTCCACACAGAGAACACAACAATTGACACAGAATTGACGAAAAGAAATGTTCATTCATTTCCTTGCAGCAAAAAAATGAACGGGAAATAAAGCACACTAAACACATCACAACATTACATCTTTTTCAAAAACCCGGCGTTATTCATGTCCAGCCCAGCAAACCTATTTCTTAAACGCAAACAGATGTACTATGCTCACGGACGTGCTTTTCCTCCGAATGCATCCCAATGTACCGCAAGAGTCCAAAAAACTTCAGGCCCGAAACAAATCTTGTTTACGACCATAAATAACATGTCCTTATTTCCTGTTCGGCCTTACGTCTTTTGCTCCCTTTTTGGTTGGAAGCGAGATAAAAATGAATTTTATGCAGTGCCAGACAACGCTGGTCAGCAGATTTTCACTCTCTCTCTCTCTCTCCCGCTCTCTACGTCAGCATCTGGTTACACCGGTCACATTGACTGGAGGGCGTGCAGCCAGGAAATTCTTGTAGGTCATAAAACTTGTCCATATCAGCAAATAGCGCCCGCATGAAATGAGGGAGTTCTCGGTACTGGACGCCACTGCTACCGGTAAGGCTACATTCAAACAAGTGGGATATTTCCCGGCCTGAATAAGGATGGATTTTCGATAAGGATGGATAGTTTGCACCAAAAAAAAAACCGGCGACTTAGGCAGGCAGGATCAAACAAAACTTGTCGCCTATCGCAATTGATCTTTGGAGTTTTCTTTGTCTGCACAGGCACCTTCCTTAAGGCGACCGTAAGGGACAGCCATGAATCATTACCAATGCATACGAGCCAACGAAATTCTATCCAAGGCTTTACAAATCTTAAGGATTTAGGGAACGATTTATTACTTTAAATTATTGCCACAGGGGCTTCGGTTTAGTCTGGCATCGCTGTCTGCAATCTTTCCGAACCGCGTTCCAAAGAAAAGCTCGTACAGTGTACGTCCCGTTCGAAAACTCCTCCACCACAATTACAACCCATCCCTACGCGCCACATAAAATCACACACTTTACGCGAACAATAACGCTCAATAATACACGTTAAATCGCGTTAAACCACCTGCTCTACGCAATCAACGGGCAAATTGGTGCGCGAATTGAATGGAACGTGTCCCCCGACCCGAATCAAGGCCCGGAATGAAAAATCCTCTTCTCCCTGGCTGCCAGCTAGCTACGAACTCATTCCGATTCCACTTGACAAGAACGGAAAATTGAAATTTTCCCATCACACGGGGGAATTGGGCTGGAATTTCCTCACGTGTGAGTGTTACGTATAATTATGTTTGCGTCTGTCGATGAAAACGTTAAATTCGTCGATTCATGCTGATGAAAGCGTGCGGGATAAGGAAATTCTCCCGGGATACTGCTACATCCCAACCCAGTCAAGGGGCTTTAGTAAGGATGCCCATCTTATGCTTTTCCTTCTGTGGGGTTTTTTTTTCAGACAACTTCATTTAAAGAAATCCTTCCTACAGATAGGGACCAGATATGAAGTACTTGCTCACCGCGATTGTGAGACCAAGGCCAGGAAACTACCAGGATCGAACAATGAACTCAATTGCCAAAAAACAACTCACTCACACACAAACCTGTTCCACCCCGTGATCAGGATCGCTACCAAGGGGCTTTAGAGTCTCATCATCGCAATCAGTGGAAATAAAAACATTAAACGATATCAAAACACCATTAAAATATGCACCCCTTTTACTCCGGCGAGCTATTCGCCCGAACAATATATTCTTCCCCGGTGAACAATAAATGGCACAGGAGATTCCTCGGCTCGGCGTTTTGTAGGAGGGTTCGGCGCTGCAACCCCGATGTGTAGTGTCTATTTAGAAGCACACCCTTGCCTACTACTACTGACGTTTCCTCGGTCTAAGCAAGCTACGCTCCGTTACCATGGATGTAGGCGTTTCTAGTGCGAGACAGGTTGCTTGCAGGCAGACAAACCGTGTCTGTGTTTTGTTATAATTTATGTTGCGCACCATACCCGCACCGAAGTACCCTCCCGTCGGTTCCTATTAGATAAAGTCTTTGTGTGTATTTTGTGTCTACTCACACAGCAGCGGGGAATAATCGCAAGGGAATCCGATAGCATCAAGTGGAAAACATCGTACCCTCCCCAGATTCCGAGCGAAAAAATCACACGTACACAGTCATCTGTCAAAACGCATCCAGGCAAACACCGCAAACGTCATACGCTGGGTGTGTGTGTGTGTAGTATCTAGCGTACTTCTCGACCAGAAGAGTCCGCAATTTCTGACCGATATTGCTGCCGTACAGAAAAAAAAACCGTAACCGAAGAGGAGCCATTTTAACGAAAATAAAACGAGAAAACGTGTCTTTGTGTGTATGTACCGTGGTGGAGATGAAACAAAGCAAGACAACGATGAGATAAATAACACTCGTGCACACCTCTGTCCTCAGCCTGCAGCCAGGACAGGCCGCGGTAAGTGCTCATGAGGGTATTTAAGACATGTTGCTTCGCGCTCGCAGGACATTCACGAGCAGCCGCAGGAAAAAGGCAATTTGCTGCGATTTATATCACCAACCCCTGCCTGGTACTGCTGCGCTTCCGGTACCGTGTGACAAGAACCGGAAGGGTCCTTCTCTGCCCTGGACAGCGAGATATTTGCGAGATAAATAACTATCACCTATATGGCGGCCTAAAACATGGCTGCCCGCTTTCGCCCGCTGCTCTATAAACAATATGATTTTGCTGGTCAATTTTATGATTGCTTGCCTGTGCACCCCACACTCGGTGGCACGCTCCGGGAACGATATATTTGATCGTTTCGAGAAAGTCAAAGAAAAAGCCCGGTAAACCATTGCTACAACTCCTGGAGGGGTGCGTGATGCTGCGTTTTTTTTTTATTCGTTCTTCTTTCTTCCTGCAAGCTAGGAAAAGTGTTTTGCTATTTTATTGCACATCGTTGGCTGCTGTGCGCCGACCAACTGCCATCGGTCATCGGTCGTACAATAAATCCGATCGATGTGCCATCAACATCAGAAGCAGATTCTTCGCAAGGCGCCAACAACAACAGCGGCCTCCCACAGTGGCCTCCGGTGGTCGATTTATTTGCCTTGTACACAGAGTTTCGTTTTGTTGGCGTTGTTTTCGGCTGGTGCTTACTCTGGTTATGTTTGTTTCACCCCCATCGCACACCTCCCCTTCTTCACGGTACATTCATTTTTATCTGATTTTACCGATTGGCGTCCACGATGGCCCACGGCTCATCGGCTTCGGACGTCTATGAGGTCGTTTTGTCAAAGTAAAGAACCCGCAAAAAAACACATCGCACACGGCCACTAACCAGCCGAAGCGAGGTATATCCTGCGGGCTGTACCACTCGATTGTTCTGCATTGAGATGTCGCGGAATTGTGTGTGTGTGTGTGTGTTTTATGTGACCATTTTACCTCCCGGTGAAAGTCCCCAAAGGATCATAACTGGGTGTAATGGGTTTATTTGCGATGAGACTGAACGAAGTGACAAAGTGAGTGTTTGGTCGTATCGTACCGCAATTCGTGGTCGCGTTACATCGCGACACGGTGGAGCTGGACATTATCGCTCTGGCACGATTGCTATGTGCATGTCCTCGCTAAGCTGCCGGTTCACATATTGCGTACCAGCTATTTAATTGTTTATGTTTATTGTACTCACAACACAAAGTGCTGATACGTGGAGAGAAGATTCTACTTCAGCAAGAGTCCTTTATAATCAATGCTATCGATTTGATGCCTACATGTTGAGTTGGTAGGAATTAAATTTTAGTTCAAAATAAAGTTTTAGAAATTAAAAAACTATTTTCCCAGGCCTATTCAAATAATTAAAAATAAAAATGCTCAATTAAACTAGGATAACATCAATTTCTATATTCTCACTTTAAAAAAAATCAGGGTTTCGCTCCACATTATGGAAATTTTGAATACTTTAGTAAAATATACGAGGCTGGGAATGGGAAACTTTGCAATCATATAGAAGAATTTTTTATTTGCGATGAGACTGAACGAAGTGACAAAGTGAGTGTTTGGTCGTATCGTACCGCAATTCGTGGTCGCGTTACATCGCGACACGGTGGAGCTGGACATTATCGCTCTGGCACGATTGCTATGTGCATGTCCTCGCTAAGCTGCCGGTTCACATATTGCGTACCAGCTATTTAATTGTTTATGTTTATTGTACTCACAACACAAAGTGCTGATACGTGGAGAGAAGATTCTACTTCAGCAAGAGTCCTTTATAATGCTATCGATTTGATGCCTACATGTTGAGTTGGTAAGAATTAAATTTTAGTTCAAAATAAAGTTTTAGAAATTAAAAAACTATTTTCCCAGGCCTATTCAAATAATTAAAAATAAAAATGCTCAATTAAACTAGGATAACATCAATTTCTATATTCTCACTTTAAAAAAAATCAGGGTTTCGCTCCACATTATGGAAATTTTGAATACTTTAGTAAAATATACGAGGCTGGGAATGGGAAACTTTGCAATCATATAGAAGAATTTATCAATAAACTATGCAATTTCTGTCGAGCGTTTGGTCCTCCCCTGTTAAACTGATAAATTGTAAAATTTCATCAAATAATTTTTTAACTGTATTATTCACAATTTAAATGGTTTAACGTTGGAAATGTTGTCACTAGTTATAAGATTCCTCAGCCACATTGTTAAATTCTTCTCAGTGAATGCAAGGTTCCATTATATGTGTTCAAAGTTCCACTACGGGTTCGCTATATTCCTCTCTCCGTTTGAAGCATTTAAACTGTAAGATTATATATTTTAAAATAATCTTTACGACATCTCTGTTGCGGTTTGTTTTTTTTTTCTTTTAATTTCATTTCAATTTCATCTAGTTGCTCATGTTGATGCAATATTATTTATATAAAAAGTTAAAATATGCTCACATATCTGCCTTAAACCTGTCATATTATATTCCATTTACAATTACAAATTGTATTATTGTTTCCCGCTTCCCCATCGTGTAACACTGGCAAATGATCAACTTTCATCTTTGTACACCGCTTTTATTCCAAGCAAACTTCTCCCGACATTCATCAACAATCCCTTGCACTAAGTGGAATTTGTTGTTTGGCAGCTAAGCACCTTCAGCATACCCGTACCACACTCAAGAGCTTAATTAATCGCCGAAACATCTGGCCCGGTGTTACCATCGTCACCGATACTCACACACGCATCGTTCATCACATGTGATGCAGAAAGGTACCACCGTACATACAAACACATTCGGTAGAGTACTTTAATAAAAAAAAAACGGTTGAAATTTTAAACCACCCCTACCTACTGATGCCATCAATTTGAAAGCCCAGGCCCGCACGTTCACACCGCACGGTCAAAACATCAACTCCCATTCCCAGCTGCACTCACACATGATCCCTATCTCTTATGTGGTAGCCAACGCAACGGGACGTCGATTGGTGCCGGTAGGAAAGGGTTTAAAAATTACATTACCTCTATCTAAATCGCCCGTAAAACTATGGCCCGGCCCCTTTCATTTGAGCCGTTGAGGGATTTCAAAAAAAAAATCGGTTTCCTAGCACACATGCTTGGGACGGCATTCTACTCCGAGTGATGGAAATGAATGGCAGCCTCTCAAACGTGTCCTGTATGTGATTTGCTGTGGATAAAACCGTTTTACGACCAGCGTGCCAGCGTAAATAATTTCGGGCCACTTTTGCTTTGATTTACCCAGTTTTTATGTTTAAATTTGGCAAGGGAGCGCCTAACACGCCGGCACGCCAGTTCCGGTGTTCTGGAAGGACACAGTTCAACAGGCAAATGTCGTGGCTGGACCCCTTATCAGCAGCACCGGGCGGGTCGTAATCGTAGCTTAGAAAATACCCAACAACACCATACGGCAAGCGATGAAATGTGACTATTTTGATTAACTAAATTACGGAGAAGGGATCTTCCCCCTGTGGCGCTGTGTTTGGTTGGTGGTGCAGTTTTGGAAAACGTCGAACATCACCGTGCACCGACCGTAGAAACATTCTTCATCCAAAATGTTCCCCCAACCCACTCTGAGGCTAATGCCACCCGAGTTATCTTCAAAGCGTTGGATGAAAGTAAAAAACTTAATCATATTTTTCACACCCGTAAAACACTCATCTCCCCCTGCTCGGATGGCGTAGATGTGTGTAACTCGCGAATTTCAACCAATGTCGCACGTGTCTGTCATTTTTTTTTGCTTGTCGTCATCGTCTTTAGCAATGAAAATATTTCGCAAACAAAAAACCTCGACTCGAGAGGCAGGGACGCACAATCCAACACACACACACACATGTGCCCCGGCAAAGATATGGCGAGGCCATTTTTACGACCGTGTTAAATCATCTTATCAGTTTTATTACCGTTTCACAAGTTCCGGTTTAATTTATTATCTATGTTTTGGGCCATGGCATCGCGTAAACAGTAAAAGATAGAACCATTACGAATGGTATGAGATGAGACATCTTTTTTACAAAAGATTGTTTAGCGACTATATCGACGGCTTATTTCTTAATACACAAAATACTACAATGAGTTTATAGTATATTTTCGTTTTCTCTTTTTTACAAAAAAATAGACAAATAAAATTGATTTAATACTCACATATTCTGATTGATATTTGAGTAACTTAATGATTTTTTGTCTCCAAAAACCGTCCAATAATGTAAATTAAAAATAAAGCTATAAAGAAGGTTCTTCTCTTTGGTTCGCTCTCCTGAGCATGTATATGATACATAAACTGGAGAACTCTGTTGATGATCCTTTGACTAGTATCTTAGTCTAGGACTGTATTCTTTCACCTTAGAAATTGTAGAGTCTTTTACAGAAATAACAACTTATTTATGGAAATATCTGATAATTGGTAACAACTATAACATATTATAGTTCGGATATCTGACTCTCATGCGTTTTTAGAATGTATTAATTTCGTTTAGTAGCGCTCTTATTTATATTGAAGATGCATAAATTAACAAGACTCTTAGTTTAAGTTTATATGGGTACGATGTTACCTTAAAGCAACTTCATATCCTAATGATCCATTTTTAATTAGCCTAAAGAGTCTATGTAATGCAGGTTGCCTAATCATTTGGCGCAAACAGTAAAACCTAAATTCATCCTACAACCAAACAGACCTCTGAGCTCTCAATTATCATTTGTGTCTTCCTACAATAAATTGAATCGCAACAGTTTTTGTACGCCCCAAATACTCTTATTCCAGCATGCAAAATTGCTTCTTCCCGAGCTCCCGACCATAGTGAAGCAACAATTTTCACGTTTGAAATAAAAACAAAACAATCTCCAAAACCCTCAACCCGCAACAGGATCGTTAAAATCACGTTAACTTGCATTTTCCTGACACTCCACATTTCCTCCATTTTCCGAAGAGTTTTACGTTCCCGGTCACATGCTCCCGGGAATCTACAACGACCTGCTACGATTGTCTAGAACGTAGAACAATTGCCCCAAATGACCAGCCTGTTTTCCCTCCCCAAACAACAGGGAAAAAACACCCCCCATAAAGGGAAAAAACAAAACCAACATCCTTGGTGCACGACTATATCTTCCAGCGCAACAGAGAACAGATTTCTGGTGCAATTATACAGCGCAGTAAAACCGAAACCGGCCAGTAGTGCATTTTGGTTGCGTCTTGGTTTGGGTTTTTGCAGTAGTAATATGCAGCAGCGGCCAATAGACAAAACATTAACGAACGCGCCCCAGACACGAACCGAAAAACGCATTATCATTACACGAGAAGTATTTGTTCTGGTAGGAAAAGGAAATGAGCTTTAAGGAACATAGAACAGAAAAAAAAATGGTACGTCTTGCACCAGCAAAACGCCAAAAAACACTCCCGGTGGAGGTGCTTTTCTTAATAACTTTATCTACATTTCCATTCTCCCCCCTCCAAAAGTGAACTTGCTTCCACAGGTCGTAAGACCCGCTGTGCATTGTGGGAAGAGATTTTCCAGATCGTAAGTTTTCCCCGTTTTGCTACCTTTCCATTCCTAGGAACAATGCAACCAATGCTATATTTCGCCTTCGCCCGTACAGCAAGGGTTCTAGTGATTTTTATACCATTTTCAATGCTTCTTTTCCTTCGCATTATATACCACAACCCATCTCCCATTTTCCTGGTCACTTTCTACCCCATTTCCTGCAGGGGGCACAGTGGAGCAACAGTAGGAAAATATATTTATTCCCGTTTCAAAACTCATTCCCCATTTCCCGGTCAACTTCCTGCATGACGCTTTCTGGGGCTTCATTACTCCCAAAACCTCCGCCCCCAGGCACCACCCGTTCGAAAGATTAAACACAATGACAAAGGAGATTAAGCAAATTATAAACTTTATCCATAAACGAGCGAATAAAAATATAGCGTAGTACAGACGCTTCACCTTGTGCTGGCTCGATTTCGATTCTAGCTGCTGGGCGATTCCATATAACTTTTCTCCCTTTTTTTAAGGTAACGCTCTACTCCACCTCCGGGCGCATACAAGGGGGCGAGTATGTAGGTGCGGGAGGCACCTGTTAATGGGGAAAAGAAACTCGATAGAATCCACTACCATCCTAGGTAGGTAGAGGCAGGTAGAATGCGGGAACACCTCATGCTTTAACGAGCCTCACCGGTGAAAGGATTTAAAAATAAAGCGCACAACACACACACACAAAAAAAACATGGCCGGAGAAAGCAGGGGTTACGAATTGGAAAATAAACTTCTTCCTTGGTGGGTGGAAAGGATATTTCCTTTTTCTGATCAACACAGTGACAGAGAGAGAGAGAGAAAGCGAGTGAAAGAAGGAACGAGTGAAATTAGTGTACGAATGCATTTGAGGGAAAAAGAAAAAAAATGAGCGTTACAACAAAACGAACTTTTCCGCAGTTCGTGTTTTCGTAAAGTCATGTTCCACAACTTTCGATGCATGTACGATAAAAACCCTCTTTTTTGTGTCACACAACCGGCCCTGAGTATGGGAGTACTTGTGTACCGTAAATGAGTGAATAGCAGCAAGGAACCTATGAGGTAGGACAGGTTGGAGCTGGTTGGTTTGCAAAAATTGAAACCGAAACACCGACTAACCCCAACCATTGACCCGCCCATTGACTGGTTCTAGCAACGTTCCTGGCTGGTCACACTCAGCAACTGTGGCCTGAGCCACAAACGTTAACGTGCTTGTTATGCCTTTCCGGTCACAAGCATACCGTAATGATACACTTCCGGAGATGGGGTTAGGTTGAACATAGGAATCGAACAAAATTGAGCCCAGTCAACAACGGAGATGCAAGAAAGCGAATATGGATGGGACGGATAACAACAGCCAAAAAAAAGCTACTCATGCCACTCTCACCCACACGATTGCTCACATCGGTCAGCCCTTCTGGTAAAAGTGTTTCTCGGTAGTAATTTTGCTACATGACAACTTTAACAACATACCTGGGAACAGCATACCGGCGTATCTCTGCACATTGCGACTTGATCGTTGCTTTCTTCGTCATGTCGGATAATCACGGTGCTCACGGTTTGCTCTTTGGCCTGTGTTTTACTCTCTCGGTGACAGTGGAAAACATGCAGGAAAATGGTTTTTACGCAAAGTTGAAGAAAGGGTAAAGACTTGTCTAGAAGAATATGTATTTCTTTTGTTTGTTGAATGTATCAAACTATTAATCAACTTAAGTTTATTTTCATATTATCTTGCGAATTATTGAGATTTGAAATATTTGAAATATT
>KZ062424.1:111421-146903 GCA_002091835.1 Anopheles maculatus
CCGCCCCCAGGCACCACCCGTTCGAAAGATTAAACACAATGACAAAGGAGATTAAGCAAATTATAAACTTTATCCATAAACGAGCGAATAAAAATATAGCGTAGTACAGACGCTTCACCTTGTGCTGGCTCGATTTCGATTCTAGCTGCTGGGCGATTCCATATAACTTTTCTCCCTTTTTTTAAGGTAACGCTCTACTCCACCTCCGGGCGCATACAAGGGGGCGAGTATGTAGGTGCGGGAGGCACCTGTTAATGGGGAAAAGAAACTCGATAGAATCCACTACCATCCTAGGTAGGTAGAGGCAGGTAGAATGCGGGAACACCTCATGCTTTAACGAGCCTCACCGGTGAAAGGATTTAAAAATAAAGCGCACAACACACACACACAAAAAAAACATGGCCGGAGAAAGCAGGGGTTACGAATTGGAAAATAAACTTCTTCCTTGGTGGGTGGAAAGGATATTTCCTTTTTCTGATCAACACAGTGACAGAGAGAGAGAGAGAAAGCGAGTGAAAGAAGGAACGAGCGAAATTAGTGTACGAATGCATTTGAGGGAAAAAGAAAAAAAATGAGCGTTACAACAAAACGAACTTTTCCGCAGTTCGTGTTTTCGTAAAGTCATGTTCCACAACTTTCGATGCATGTACGATAAAAACCCTCTTTTTTGTGTCACACAACCGGCCCTGAGTATGGGAGTACTTGTGTACCGTAAATGAGTGAATAGCAGCAAGGAACCTATGAGGTAGGACAGGTTGGAGCTGGTTGGTTTGCAAAAATTGAAACCGAAACACCGACTAACCCCAACCATTGACCCGCCCATTGACTGGTTCTAGCAACGTTCCTGGCTGGTCACACTCAGCAACTGTGGCCTGAGCCACAAACGTTAACGTGCTTGTTATGCCTTTCCGGTCACAAGCATACCGTAATGATACACTTCCGGAGATGGGGTTAGGTTGAACATAGGAATCGAACAAAATTGAGCCCAGTCAACAACGGAGATGCAAGAAAGCGAATATGGATGGGACGGATAACAACAGCCAAAAAAAAGCTACTCATGCCACTCTCACCCACACGATTGCTCACATCGGTCAGCCCTTCTGGTAAAAGTGTTTCTCGGTAGTAATTTTGCTACATGACAACTTTAACAACATACCTGGGAACAGCATACCGGCGTATCTCTGCACATTGCGACTTGATCGTTGCTTTCTTCGTCATGTCGGATAATCACGGTGCTCACGGTTTGCTCTTTGGCCTGTGTTTTACTCTCTCGGTGACAGTGGAAAACATGCAGGAAAATGGTTTTTACGCAAAGTTGAAGAAAGGGTAAAGACTTGTCTAGAAGAATATGTATTTCTTTTGTTTGTTGAATGTATCAAACTATTAATCAACTTAAGTTTATTTTCATATTATCTTGCGAATTATTGAGATTTGAAATATTTGAAATATTGTGAAGATATCGGAAAAAAGTAAATTTTCTCGCAAAATTACTTTGACCCTTATTGTAACTCGACATAACTTTACTTTTTCCATAGGTTTGATTATACTTCAACACGAAAATACATCCGGCAAGACTAAGTCTTGGAGCAATTTTTATGGTGTGATTAGCTCACGAAGGACAATTCAAGAACCAGAACAATGACAAACTCTGAAGTCTGTGATCTCGCCATATCGCAGCGTATTAGACCCTCCCGGTTCCGGGGACTGGTTGGTCATGTCATGCAAATGGCACCAGACGCGATCCAAAGCAAAGCGAGATCTATTGAAAACATTGGTCATCGATAAATGTCGGGCCAGGCAAGGATTCTGCAGCAGCTCAAAGCGCAGCGTACTAGATCCTCCAGGTTCTGGGGACTGGTTGGTCATGTCATGCAAATGGCACCAGACACGATCCAAAGCAAAGCGGGATCCAATGTTTGGTCTTCGATAAAGGAAAGGCTTCTGCAGCAGTCTAATGCGCCACAGAATTGCGGGGGTCAATGCACCGCTAGCAGAGTTTGCCGCAGATTTTTTTGTGACATTATGTTAATGTATTTTTCCCTCAATTTTCACCAGTTATTAAACCGTTCCATCAGTCAGAGACATCGGTAAGTGCTCAAACTGTATTTAATTTGTTTTATGTTTATGGCTTTAAGAACTACGATCATCTTTGCGCTAGATTTACGACCATTTTTTCCACCCTTTGAGCAAACTAGTGTTCTCGTCAGTTTCCTGCGCTGCTATTCGGTTTTTACCTTGACATCAAAATTTTCCCATGTGATATAACGGTTTAAAACAAAAATTAGATTAAAAAGTTTACTTTTTATGTGTCAGACACTCTTGTTCATTCTTGTTTTAGACATAAAAAAGCGGTCTTCCTTAATCGCCAAAGTCGTATAAATCTGATTCTGAACGGTCGATTCGATTAGAAGATTTATGTTCGAATTCCGTTTCAAAGTTTTTCAAACTTCAAAAGAAATTATCATTCCCGCTTTCTCTACCAGTCTGCCTCACGCTACTTTACACCGTGGAGCATTTTCCAAACTAACCCCTTTTGGAAGAGAAGCGATATTCAACACTAGTTCTTGTTTCCGCTGATCTGTGTCCGTACAAGAACGTCACTAACAAACGTAACGATATAATCAAATATTTGACAACGTGTTAAAAGAACACGACTTTTCGCGCAATCCCAGCATCACAGTACCAAAGCAAAGCGAGATCTATTGAAAACATTGGTCATCGATAAATGTCGGGCCAGGCAAGGATTCTGCAGCAGCTCAAAGCGCAGCGTACTAGATCCTCCAGGTTCTGGGGACTGGTTGGTCATGTCATGCAAATGGCACCAGACACGATCCAAAGCAAAGCGGGATCCAATGTTTGGTCTTCGATAAAGGAAAGGCTTCTGCAGCAGTCTAATGCGCCACAGAATTGCGGGGGTCAATGCACCGCTAGCAGAGTTTGCCGCAGATTTTTTTGTGACATTATGTTAATGTATTTTTCCCTCAATTTTCACCAGTTATTAAACCGTTCCATCAGTCAGAGACATCGGTAAGTGCTCAAACTGTATTTAATTTGTTTTATGTTTATGGCTTTAAGAACTACGATCATCTTTGCGCTAGATTTACGACCATTTTTTCCACCCTTTGAGCAAACTAGTGTTCTCGTCAGTTTCCTGCGCTGCTATTCGGTTTTTACCTTGACATCAAAATTTTCCCATGTGATATAACGGTTTAAAACAAAAATTAGATTAAAAAGTTTACTTTTTATGTGTCAGACACTCTTGTTCATTCTTGTTTTAGACATAAAAAAGCGGTCTTCCTCAATCGCCAAAGTCGTATAAATCTGATTCTGAACGGTCGATTCGATTAGAAGATTTATGTTCGAATTCCGTTTCAAAGTTTTTCAAACTTCAAAAGAAATTATCATTCCCGCTTTCTCTACCAGTCTGCCTCACGCTACTTTACACCGTGGAGCATTTTCCAAACTAACCCCTTTTGGAAGAGAAGCGATATTCAACACTAGTTCTTGTTTCCGCTGATCTGTGTCCGTACAAGAACGTCACTAACAAACGTAACGATATAATCAAATATTTGACAACGTGTTAAAAGAACACGACGTTTCGCGCAAACCCAGCATCACAGTACTTTATCGATTGAATCGATAAAGCATCGGATGCTTCCGGAGGGAATCTTTGCTGGATTCTGAGCGATGTGTCCGGCACTCATTCTGCTCTTTTCACCCCCCCACCTTAATCTCACCAATTTCGAAGGTGACGAAATGTTCTAATGCCTGCAAAACGAGCCGGGTATTGTATGTTCACGTTTTATTGTTCCGCTCGTGCACATGCTCGCTCGACGACAACATCCAACAGATGGCAATCGACTGGCTTAGAGGATGTAATCGTGTGCCAACACACACACGCGCGCAAGCAACCATCAAAATCGTGCTCGCACAAACTATCAACAATCGGCATCCATAAATCGGTATGAATTTTTATGAATTCCCATAAACCGTAAACGATTCTCGGTCCAAATCATCCCCGGTACGGCGATGTGCCCGAGCCGTGCGAGTTGGAAAATATCCCTTTCGCATTCGCAATTTGTTCGTTTGGAAAGTGGAACGGTGATGGGGTAAGGTCCGCATGACTTGTGTCATAAAATTATTTAATTTTTTATTAACTGAATTATAACATTTTAATGGAGTTCGGTTACAGCCGGATTCGTGTACATTGTAAATACAAAGAAACTGAAGGGTGCGATTTGGATGGGAGGTAAGAGCATTGGGACAGGAATAAGGTTTCTTTTTATATTCAATTAAAAATTGGATTGTTTTTTTTAATCGTTTTCTAGAAGTTTCAATGTTCAATGGAGTTCGCAGTACGAAACTTCATACATTTTAAATTTTTAAACAATATTATACCGAAACAATTTTTTAGCAACTTTTGTTTAGCATATTACTAAAAGAAATAAGTATCACAAAACCGAACCTAAGTCATAAGAATTTGTGATAAAATATTTTCAAGATCTTCAGCAAACATCTATCTATCTAACGATCATGCTCGTGTTTGGTGATGGCTGATGCAAACCACCGATAATGCCGTCCGTCGATAGAATTTATTGAAAAGAAGAAAGATAGCACTCCTAAATCACACTCACGCCCCGCCAATCGGTAGTGACAAACTTGGCGAAAATATTGATTCCTTATCGAGCTGGGGACACACACACACGAAATATCCATTCGCCTCATCAAGCATAGCACATTCTTCTTATGGCGTAGCACACTCCCATGAATCACACCGGCAACACATTAGTGAGAGCCGTTGCCGTTTCGGAGTGTAATAATTTAGGTTGGCTGTCTTCGAAGCAAGGAAGGAAAAGGACGAGAAATAAACCCATATTATCCATGAAAAAAACTTTTTCCTCTACGATCATCAAGAACATGGTACGGAACGTCCCGGACAAAAAAAAATCGGAATGCGTTACCCACGGTGCAACAATCTTCAAGGCGAACCCGAATCCGTTCGCGAAAAGTTAAAATGTGTTTCTTGTCAGTGGCGAACACTATTCCTGCTTGGCCACCAGATAAAGCTATCTATTTCTACCGCTCCTCACGATCAGGAGTTTGGAAAAATTGGACTTCCTCTTACCGTTGGCTGCACCAACCGGCTGCTAAACGGTGACGATAACCGGTAAGAACCGATTGGAAGATTTGCTGCAAATCCCCAACAAAAAAAAACCCCCACGGTGGCCGTGAACTAGCCCGCAAATGGTTGGGAATACAAGCACCAAAGTTGTAGCATAAATTCAACAATAACGTTTTATTGCAACCGAGAGCAAAGCGAGGGAAATAAAAAACGCTTCTCAACACAAAAACTCATAAACAGATAAAAATATGTCGTATAAAACCACAGATTTTACGAGTTATGAGTGCTTCTAGAACTGTCCGGAGCTCTGTGCACATCGTCACACGGTACCGTGCTTACTACGGGGCGCTTTTCAACGTGGGAAAATTGCTTGTGCGAATTGTTATTTCCACTTACTGGATGCACTTACCCGTACCAGGACGATCCCAGATCGGGGTTTACTAGTGTTACGTTCCACGAGGCTCATCCCGGCACACACGGTGAAGCTTTTGCTACAAATTTGAACAATTTCTGTTTCCTCTTCGCTACACACTACATGCTGTGACGTCACCGAATGGTGGAAAACCCATTACCACACTCAATCGTACTATTTTACGGTCCAAAATTGTTGCCTCATTTAGCACCGCAAAACGGTTGCCCGAGGTACGTACGCTACGGTGTGACGATAAGTAAGCGAGATGAGGCAGTGAGAGATAGCAGCCCGAAAATTGAACGAAAATGGTGTGCGAAAACTTGTTCCGCACTCGATTGAAATATATGTGATTGCCGGGGGTTTTTTTTTTTTCTCGCCCGGGACGCATAAAGTAAAACTTCAACTTCAATCAAATGCTATTTCTTACGACTTTTCAACTGTCATTGGTGAAAAGTGTGAAGTGTTGTGCAGGATTTTGTGGTACGAAAACGAGACCCGGATTTTTTAAGACCTTAAGGAAGAAATATATGATCCTGTAGTCTTCTAAAATGTCACCTAAGAAGACACCGAAACTACTACTCTTGGCTCGCTAATACCCACATAATGACATGTAGGCACTATCAAAGAGACTCAATAAGATGAGCCCAAAATAATAGAGTATTGATCGTAATCCTTATAAGACTCGCCAGGGTCTTGTGAACTTGATCATGTCATGTGTTGGATAGTCAGTCCTCACTATGGGGGAACGGCCCAGATGAGACTTGAACCCCGGTCCTGCCGTGTGAAGACCGGCGCCACTGTCGCATCTACCACCGGGACGCCCCCATAAACTTAATACACACTATATTACAATTTTATGAATCCCTCTAAACTCAAAGACGACATTAACGAAACTAAATTTCACGATTCAACAAACAATCCAAATCACAAACTACGTGACCACCGTCAGCAAGATCCCTTCCAGCGTCATGCGAAACATTGCGCTTAAATCAAACTTCAACCAATAAACTTTAACCAAACGCATACACAACATTTGGAACCTGCCATCTTCTCTCGGGTTGACTGTACGTTTTGCCGAGGTCTCGCGACTACCAACAACCGAGCTCGTGAGTTTTTCTGCCTCGTGTATGTATGTCCCTTGCCCATTACCGGTGTTTGTAGCTATTTGATGGAAAATTGCGGATCAAAAAGTTGCAACCTCAGGAACGACGATACCCGTCCCCGCACACCCAGAACGCTCAAAACTTCATCACTGCACAAATATTGCAGTGGAAATTGCAGACCGAGAGAAATGCCTCTTCAAAGAGAACGACCGCGCGCCCACCAACAAACAAAATGTGGCGCACTGATGGTTGCCTTTTTGGGATGGGCGGGAAGTTTTCGGGCAATCGCGTACGCGATGTGTGTGTGTGTGTGTGTGTGGTACGAAGATTCTTCGGCTGAGTTTGGGGAGTTTTATTCACGACCCAAGACAACTCCAAGAGCGTGGAGCAGTCGGGCATCCGATGGAATGGGGAACAAATTTTGGCAAAATGCGCTAGAGAAATAGTACGGCTTTGGTGCATCAAATCCATCTCGTGGGGCTGGGCAAAGTTTTATCCACCGATTTTTTGGTCTGCTTTTTGGATAATGCTCCTGTCAGACCACTGGGACGTGGGAACGAAGTAGAGAGAGAGAACCAAAGGATAGAAAGAAGCGCTCTTATGGATGTTGCGCCCTGATGAAACCGATTTGATTTCCTACATCCGATTGTACGATAAGATATTTCCGTAAGCAATTTTCCTTTGCTCAGTGTCTTTCTGCCGTTTACCTTTCTCCGGATGCATCCTTCAAGAAATCTATGCATCCGTAGGTTTTGCTTTGATCCGTGCCTTCGGAATCCGGTGGATAGGAAAATCTCGCTCAAAGCACACCATAAATGGATGATGTGTTGGATGAGTGTGTGCTTACACTTTGCAATGTTCAAAACTGTGAATAACTTACAAGATTTATTTCGATGGGGAATGTTTTTTTGCAATTTTTATGTTTCTTTAAGGTTCCCAAAGAACACTTTCAAACATTTTGCCAAGAGAAGCAGTTGACAGGAGTGATTGAACGTTGAGATTTACTTACATGATTGCTTTTGCTTGAGGCACACATTAAGGAACTATCTTTAGGCCAAGCAAAACAATATTACTTCTGAAGATACATTTTGTGAAGAATTCAATATCAAATATCTAACGTTAAATTACCCAGCGTTTGAAGTTCTTCTAGCTGAATCTTTAATCAATTTTTTCGGTTATGGATGCACCCCTAACTTTCTTAACTTACGAAAACTCGAATGTCTTACAGAGACTTGCTGTAAAACGAATAAACAAAAATCCATAAAAACATTAACACCACTTCAAATTGCAAAACGCCGAGTCAAATTTAAAATTTAAAAACCTCACTCCACCGTACGCTTGATAAGAAAGGCACAAAGTGATTTTTCCTGGCGCAACACCAAAGAAACAAAACGTCCACAAAAACACATCTTGCAACTGCATCTATACAAGCCGAAGTGGTGACGAAGTGCGATGAATAATGCAGTAAGTAGTCTCCTTCCTGCCACTTCTGCCACTGTTCAAGTGGAGCCAATAGACACCGAAAACGGTGACCTTCCCACCGAAAGCTCACTGCAATAATAGAGACACCATTAACAATCGGATGATTTCTTTCTTCGGCGCTTTGCTTTGCTCCACCCGAGCCCGTTCTGCAGTTGACATAATCCTTGCCAGATGCAATCGACGCGCTACGGGTCACGGTGGGTCAATTCTATTTTGTGCTCTTATCAGATCCCTTTTAGGTCCCCCCCCATTGCCCTTTGCCCGGTGTTGGAGCTTTTTGTGCAAGACGAGAGCGAAAGAAATCGAAAGACATAAAACGAATCTACTGGTGCTTGAATGCAGCACTGTAAGTAACAATTTCATTAAGAACCAGCACACACACACATACACAGGAGCTGTTTTGAGTGTTACGAGAGGCACGCTGGACTACGTGGTCCGGAATTGCTTCTTGGAGAAAAACAAATGGAGAGAAGCAGCAAACAAAACACTGATTTCGATTCGACTCACCATCTAATTAGCAATTCCAGTCGAGAGACAGTCGCCCAAGAAGTTGGAGTTCCACGGCGAGTTTCTTGAATCCCGCACGGCGAACAACTAACAGTCCTCTCGGTGTTCTTAAGACAGTTCCACACCGATATTCGGGCCCAGTGTGGCGCATGGAAAGCAGGCGAGCTGACTGACTGGTCTAAGCTAGTCTTCCAGTCTAGTGTTGGATTGGTTTTAGTTTTCCTCCCACCCAGATGGATGCGATATTCGCTTGTTGGCCGCAGTACGTTTCGTTGTGCATGAAGAATCTGCTCATTTAAATAACCACTTCACTTATTACCATAAACTGTTGTTGAAGAAACTTTCGGCTGGGGTTAAACAAAAGTGAAACGAATCCCCGATTCGTTTGTGGGTTCGGTCGGTTGGTCCTGTTGGCATTGGGGTTAATACATCTTGTGAACTCTTCTTGAACTCTAGTCTTCTTATGCCATCAGTGAAAGGTTGCGTTGAAGAGCAGCTGGGTAAGGAAGCTAGGTCCTCATCGAATAAACTGTAGTTTAATATGTCCAATAGGGTAAGTTATTTGCATTTTAATATACTTTCAATGAAATAAACAGTTTCACATGTACCAGATTTAGAATATCTGGAATGTATTGATGTTTATTGACATCTGGGAGGGTGAAAATTTTATCATAAAGTAATTTTCATTAAAATTTTTGATTTTTTTTAACTTAGAGCTGAGTTAACGTCTCGTACTTCAACGTCATACTTACAAGGGCACGAAAATTCCTCTATTGAAGCTCAGCTGGATCGAATAGAACATTTACTGCCTGCCTACGAGGACTTCCAGATGTAATCCAGAATTGACAGATCAAGACATTACAAGGCTATAGTGCCGAACCATCACAAAGTGACTATAAACAATTTGTATACGCAAACTTCGCTATTTGTGCTACTCATTGCTATTTTTATTGTGTCAATCAGAAATGCAAATGGAATCGAGTTCATCTACTTCAGTTTGATGGTTTCGCCCCGCAAATATCGAAGCAAACATCTTTTGCAGATTCAGTTCAATCCTTAAAGTGCACCATCACTGTTATCAGTTTATCTATCTGCTGCAAAACAAATTTCACTGTACCGATACTGCCATCCCCGTAAAAAAAAACCGGACCAACCATGAGATCGTAAAGTTTTTTCTTCCATAAAAAACAACAAAAACCATTCAGCAAAATTCAAACCAAAGGACACGTGGCGGACAAAGTGTGCGCTCGAACTTTCTTCACTCAAGTTTGATGGAATCAACAAGACGAGGCCGAATGATAGAACATTGACCGGCGCACAAACAGCACAAAGCCTCACTGCTCCCCCTGCTTAATCCAATCCATTCGCGCTCCGCTACCCTGACCCTGGTGCAAACAAAAAAAAGATGAAATATTCCTCGTTTGTGACGGTCGTTCCAACGTAAGTGTCCTCTTAGCATTAGCAATGCTAGTGGTCCATTTGAGCTGAAGAGTTTTCGCTACCAATTGTAAGTAAGAATTGTTTTCATTTCTCTCCCGCCTCGTGCAGTCAGTACGGCCGATGTACTATCGCCATACACCCAGATTGCATGCGGCGCCATCCTAACAACCCCAGTTTGGGACCGTAATGGTCGCATGTAAAGCACGACCAATCCTTTCGACGCTCGTTACCCAACGTTGCTTTCGAACGAGAATGGTGCAACAGCAAAAAAAAATTCATTCATCAGAGAAACACCCAAAGAAAAAAGAATGTCCTTTCCTAATACGAGTGCCCAAGCGGAGGGATGGAAGCAGCCAAGAACTATAACACACCAGTGCCGAAATCGAAAGTGAGCGTAAAACGCTCGCTCCAAGTTAGCCGCCAAGGGTACGTGTATTAGTTTTATGCCCGGTCGTACATATTCGTCGTGCGCTGAAATTAAATTGGCTGGCGTCGTCTCGACTTGTTGGATGTTGCGCGGGTAATGCGAATTCGCTTTTTTCGGTGCCTCGCTGATTCGTTCCAGTAGTAAAGTGTATGCGAGAGAGAGAAGAGGTTTACATTACTTATTCGTATGAGGTTCACTGGCAAGCAAACCTTTTAGTAGTAAATTTGGGCCGAAAATCAAATGGAAAAATTTGCCATTTGCCAGTTATCTGCCAGCATCGCCAAACTAGCAATTGTACGCACTGTGTGTGTGTGTATATTTGTATGGGTAATGGACACAGGATTCTATTTACAGTAGATTGTTGCTGAAATGCGTAATACGCAAGGCTTGATGAAGTATTATGGCACGTTCTACTTTATGGGTAACTTATTCATGCTCGCTTTATGCCTATCTTGTAGATCCTGGGCCTTGCAGTATTAATTTGTTACTATTTTAGACAAAAACAGCAGATGATTGTATACAAATTTTGTTATAAATGCTGTAATTTCTCATGTGCAGGCCAATTACAGTAAAACTTATCATATTTTCTATGCGTTGAACCCAACAGTTTGGTAATCGAAATGTTCGGCCCTTCTCAAAGCCGTCGGCCTTCCAGCTAATTAATTCCGGCACTCTACGAAATATTGTGGCAACTCACAAAGAACAGAAGATCTCCTTCCAAACAGACCACAGTTTTTTTCTTCTTTAGACTAAACGGCACGGCCCAGCAGTTTGCAGTCCTTATTTTAAAAAGATGTATCCCTCTATGCTAAATGAGAAAAAGAATAATTTGGAAAACCGTGCTTTTTATACAACAACTTTTAACTTGACAAGTTTTACGTAAAATACATACATAAGATTTCAGGACTCACGCCTCAAATAAGCCAACTGTTCCATTTATCAAAAACACTACGCTCATTACACAAATAACGCTAGATATTGCATACTTCTAGGGGCAATGCTAATATTTGCACATGTGTGACTCTTATGCTGACTTTTTTACGTTACTTAGCATGATTTATTGTGCAATTTTATTGTGTTTAGTTTACAAAAAAACAACAACCAGCGTGCAACCCTTGTTGAAGGTGATGCACCATTTCAATCTCGTTATTACAGTAGAAACAATTAAACCACTCACCACCATCACTCAAAACCTCCTGCCGTCAGTCCGTGGAATGGTGCCGATTTTCGGTGATTTAGCATCGGATCATGTAACGCAAAAGCGACACGATCTACCCATCGAATTATGCCCAACCTTCACCAGCCTACACCACCTACAACTCGTTCCAGACAACCGGGTAAGAACGTTTCGAGCGAAACCAAACCGAAAACCGCCGAAAAACCGTGTGACGCAGGAGGCAGGGCGATGATATATTTTGCTACCGTTTGTGCATAATTTATGTCACGCGAAACCCAGCACACCCGGCGAACAGGCGAAAAACGTTCTCCTGTTGCTTCGCCTGCAGCATGAAACGAATGGCAGATATTGGCGGAACGGCTGGTAAACCCAGCAGCCAGCACTACCATGCATTACCACAAACGGAAGGAGAGTCATATGAGGTGAGCTGAAGCAGACGGGAAGAATTTTGGATGAATAAATTTTAAACTTATCTGCCCCGACGGTCGGGCACGGTCTGCGCAGGATCACACCTATAATAATCCGACACGGTGCACACGGTGTAATGCATGCCGGCCGAAGGGCGCGAGTTGGAAAGCTGCACCGAGTGAAATAGTCATTTATTTTTCATGTTTTTCGTTGGTGGCTTCGATGGTGGAAAAAGTCCAGGTTGCAAGCCTTCAACAAGCAGTGCTCTGGATATAATGATGCCGGTGGATGTTTTACGCACGCGGCTGAGTTATTAACTGTTGAATGAAGCCATCGAAAGGCTATAAATGCAACGCTTCACTATCGATCACGTTATAAAGCGGCCAGCTTAAGAACCCAGACACGGAGCTACGTAAGATACATATGCTTAAAATCATCAACGGTAAAGATAAATCATGGGACATAAAAATAATTTGAAAGACATTTTAAAATCATGTCCTCACTCCATACATCATGCTCAGCATTCATACCCGAATAGATGGGAACGTCCCACAATATTCTTAGCCCAGTGTAACCATCCAGTACAAGCACCATAACCGAATGGTAAGGAAATTTGAACAATTTTCATGCATACAATAAAACCGTCGTCCAGAATTCTTATTTGCACCCAGAAGCACCTGGACCAAACGTCGCTCGGAACGATCCGGACGGAGTCCGATAGTCCGATAAATCATGAACACCTACCCTGCATGGTGTGGCTTCCTATTCATCTACAAACCACAGCCAGGCTCTCTCGCTACAGAGCACAGGGAGAAATTATTAGTTTTTGCCGGACGCCTCGACATCTCGCTCGTTCGTTAAACCATATGCTTATGTGGGTTGTACCGTACAGGAAACGGTTTTCAAGGAACCATCCACAAAACCGGTCCCAAAGACATGGTTCCGTCGCTAGACGGTACGTCGCCTCCGATGGAACGTGATTAGACGTTGGGGACATAAAACAGGCTACGTATGCCTTATCCATCTGAATACCAAATACCAGCCCTCACACACACACACTCATTCCTTCACTACGAGTGGTCTCTCCTTAACGCAAACATAGTGAGTTGTTTCCGGAAAGACAACGACACACAACCGACGGTGTGGGTAAAAATCTGGTACACCACTCCGCACATGCTGAAGTTAAAGCGGACATTGCAAAATTCATCTGCCTTCATCCGTAACTTTTGCACCAAAAGTGGTCGGAAGTGGTCGTCGATGGACACCGGATGGACGAACGGGTCCAGCCTAAACAGCTCCGTTTCGGGACGGCAAAGATCAGAAACACATCCGGCGGTGTGCGCGACTTCACCGTACGATTTCTCTTTGCATAAATGATTTAAGTTAATATTTGCATAGAATATCCATAAATTTATTGAATTTGTAACTTAAACAAATCCTGCACGCGCTCGGTCGATGTTTTTGGAGGGAGTGAAGAGTCCGGTTTTCTTTCCAGCCCGGCACCTTCACATCCGGTACGACCTTCCGAAGGATGGACAGTGCTTGGTGGTTGTTATAGGAATGCACACGCGTCTGAAGGGAACATTTTTTCTCTCTCTCACTGTCTTTTAACATGTTCCGGTACTGTAAATTCAATCTGTAAGCAAGCTCAAACAGACACACACACACGCTCGCATACAGTTCCAGCCCACCGTTGGTGATCGCTAGCTTGGTCAGTTTGCCGAGATGTGCACGTGATTCGTCTTCTCACACACACGCTGCACCCGGTTGGATGGGATAGACCGGAAAATGGCAAATAATGCTGACCAAACGTTTACCGTCCGTGAAGCAGATGATCAACATACTTGAACTTTCATTTTCGACCGTAAGCACAACTCTCTTTTACTCTCTCTCTCTCTCTCTTTCATCTCTAGTTGATAAAAAATATAAGCGAAAACAAAAGACCATCGAACGAAGCGGATAGTTTTTCCAAAATTGATTTTGTAAGATGGTTTACGAGTGCGAGCAGTGAACGATTGCGATTAGATGTGCTGAAATGTGTTAGTTTCAATTGTAATCAGCATTCAGTATGGTGAGATAATCGGAAAAGTTTTGGAGAAGCACGAACCGGTGTACTTAAAAACTTTTTAATGTATTTATCTAGCTGAATCTTTTATTCCACGCATTGTAGCTTTGGGCTTTATGGTTTGTACAACTGTATTACTGCAAGAATTACTTAGAGGATTTTTCAGTTGATAAAGCCAAACCTCAAAAATTATGGTAAGGCTACTCGCAACAACTATCTACAAGCATTTTGTTCTCGTAGAGAACCTCACAAGTCGTCTAAATGCTAAATAAATTTAACCTTATAACATTTTGATTATTGGATGCAAACGTTTAGGGTAAAAAGTAGTCGTTTTCAATAATTCTCTTTACCAAAATGTGTAAAAGAATTCTAAGTTACAGAAAGACTTAAAATTGTTCACTTTAATCGTCCAACTGTTGAAAATACTAGTATATACTTGGAAATCCAAATAATTTAAATCAACAAAATTAACTCCATCACACCTTGTTAAACATGTCATCGCACTACATGTTTACTAACGCTTGATCTTAAGATATTCAGCAAAACCACACTTTAGACATCAAATGACACTCTCTTTCGTGAAAATTTTGCTTCCCACCTAGACACCGAAAACAAGCCATCACTCGGAAAGCCACCAACTCGGAAATGCAACCCTTTCAGCCTCAACTACCTTGGCATCATCTAGCCTGACACCTTTTCAGCCACTCACATGCGCGCACCCCAGACTTCTCACACCAACACCGTCTCTCGCCCAAATACGTACGACCAGGCGTCAACTGTTGCACGGAATCAGTGTGTCTAAATTAAAATAATTAAAACATAATTAAATTACACTTCACCTTCGTCCGCACGTGAAGCGCACCGACTACGGATAGAGGGCAGAACAGGAAGAGGCAACATGTTTCCTGGAGAGCTGCAAAAATTCACCAACCCTGACCAAACAAACCCTCCACAGTCCGCCCCACCAAAAACATTCGTCTCATTATGGCGTGCTTGCATCTATGAAAGGCGAAAGCCCCGTACACCTTCACCGATTTTCCCGAACCGAAGAAAGGTGCAAAGCGATTCCTTTACCTCGACTTGTTATTACAATTTTACACTTCAACACCAAAGGAAACATCTCGCCCCAAACCTCCCCCACAACATTCTCACCTCCCCATGGTAGAATGGTTCCCACACCGGGTAAGATGTACCTTTCTTCATTGGACCGTACGCTGCAACAGGGTAGCAGAAATGCAGTGGACATTCGAGCGCACACCAAGAAACTTTCCCCGTTTTTTTTTTGCTTTATGGGAATTTCGCACGCCAACCCGTGTGCAAAGGTGTTACGCGGAACGTCTTGGGTAAAGCATTGCTTTCTTCCTGTTCCTTTGCTGTTTTCTTTATTGCGCGACACTTGACTATCGGGCTCGCGGTACCCACGGCTAACGATAACTTTACACTGCGCGTATCATCATAAACAAAACCGCTGGGATATAAATTTAATATAAAGATCTCGTCCCGAACACTCCACGTCTCGCGGATTGTTCGTTCGTTCGTTTATCACGGAAATAAAAATAACTAAGTGGTTACAAAAAAAAAGAAACAGCAAAACAAAGAATCAGAAGAGATAGCGCATTTAAAAAAAAGGATAATCACACTTGGTAAAAAAGTGAATAAAAATTAACTTATCCATCATCAAGCGGTATGATAAGAGATGCTAAAAAAAACCGTCTAAAGTATATCAAAACAAACTTGATCAAAAGAGATTAATGGTGCAAAGTGTTTTGCTAGTTAGCGGCTTCATTTCTCCCAGCGCTTCGAATCCTTCTTGAAGACTGTGCGTTGGCTTAACCTTTTAAGGGGAAAAGTAAAATCAATGAGCTACCGCACTTGTTTCCATTATCCTTTTTCATCGTCCCACCGTAATGATAAGTGCACTCAAGGAAAAATTGAAGAAAATGTGATTTTGCTGCACAGGTTGTTCCGTTGCTACCTTCGAGAAGGATGTAATCAAATATTAAATTTATTGCAATGATTTTGGTGAGCGAAAAACAATGCTGTATTTTTCTTGTCTGTGTCTATATTTAGCATAAAAATATTAATTTATAGGCAGATTTCAACTCGATAAAATCGAGGGAAATCATAAGAAAATATTCTAAAATGTTTGGTTTTAAATTTTTTAAAAGACAAACTTTTAAGCATCGATCGACGAGGATAATTTTATTTATTTGATTTTTAAAAGCATCAAATTCTGGTTAATGTTGCCGTACGGGGAATGATTTTTTCTTCATTTTATTGTCCTAAAAGACAAGTATAAACATAAAAATAATCTTGTTTTCCCCCTTTAGGATATAAAACTTTAAATTTTAATCAATAATCATGAGGAGATTTTATTTTGATTTCTCCCACAAATAAGCGCTGTTTGTATTTATGTATTAAAATTACATATTTACTTTAGTATAACATCAGAAAAGTATGGAAAAAATAATAAGAAACTAGCTGATAGCTTAATCAGTCCGTTATGTTTGAAACCTACCATGCGTCTCCATCGAATCATTTTATTGTTTTTTTATCTATGATAACGGGTTTTAATCATTTTCTTATATTTTTAAACACAATTTTCATAACGTATACCACCTATCTTAACCTCACTACAGCTCACTCCAGCAAACAGGTGTAAAAAATTGACCTCAGTCAACCACAACGGCCCACCTGCCCAACTGACTAATGCCGGGCAGACATGCAAAGCAGCACACTCTGGCCACACGCCAAATGACGCAGCGAAACATTTATCACCCAATTTCTTACCATTGACGATCGCTTACGGTTGCAATCGGCCGCATTTTCAAGAAGTGTACCGCTCGCACAGGATTCCAGTATGCTTTACCGCACCATTTGAAAGTGGATTATTCCACCTCAAAGGACGATTGCTTGGCTTCGCCTTCCAATCAAACCCACCGAACCGATTGTTTCGTTCGGCTGGCAGACAGGAATTTTCCTAACAAAACAAACCAATCGCCGTTGCATCCAATCAGCAAAAGCGAGAGCACGGCGCCACGCGACACGTGAAAAACATGTGCCCGCAAACACACGCTTTTCTCGCCTCGGATCAACCCGGTCGGTGAAGCTTGGCACCGATTCAATCAGCACAAAATAAGATAAATAGAGCGAAAAACAAGCCTAAAGCCGCCAAAACACGGGGGCAGAACAATTTACGGGCCCGTAAAAAGTGTGTCGTGTACCGCACCGAAAAGCCGTCTTTTGCCGGCGAACTTCTCGAACACTACAGCACCTGTATGTAGTGTTGTTTTCTTTCGTTTTTCTTTTGGCGAGAGTCCTTTTTTTATTGTCTTTGCTGGAACTGGCAACGAGTGTGTGCCGGTATAGGCCACATGATTGATTGCACATAATTTACCCGCTAAATCATGTTAATCGCCCATCGCTGACTTGAGCTGTTCCGAAATGGTTCCGATTCGGGCCGATGGTTTCACGGGTGCGTACCGTTGTTTTTCACAAACAAAGCAAATGGGTGACATTGTTTGATTTTGTTATTGTTGCATATTAACGAGTGACGAAAGGGACACAGGTGTGCGCTTGTATGGGTTTTTCCATGTTTGATTGTTTGATTTTCGAAACAAAGCGTACTGTTTAAACAAATCATAAGCATCGGTCGGTTCTAGTGCAGTGGTTGATTCGAGCAAATATATTTACCAATAGCGTCCTAATTAGTGTTTGTATTATGTTTGTTAAGCAAAGTAAATTTAGTTAGCTCGAGCAGAAAAAATTTTATTGAAATTTTTATAATGTATTTTGCTTCTTATCTAAGTAATTTATCTATTTATTTATTTATCTACATGTATTACTTTTTATTGGTTTATTTATTTTATTATTTTGATCTTATTATTCAGTATGAAAAGCCAGAGAGTATTGCTACAAAATTTACTGACATTACTTCGTTGTATGTGGGTTTACAAATGATCATAATTTCTTTAACAATAACATCAGCTTTAATTTTTTAAATGTGTTCTGTTAAAAATTACAATTAAAAAATACAATTTTATTACATTTTATATAAACATTTGAAATATACAATCTTCTTTATATGATATTAAGTTTTACAAAATCAATATTGCATTTTTTAAACACTAGAAATAAAACAAGGCAAATCTAAAAACAGTTTTGTCTTATCACAGCGCTAGCACTTGACATTATCTAATTATCTAGACATTTTATCTATCGAATGAACAATAACATTCACTTACTGTTGAAACAACAAAGGTTTTTCCTATTTCATGTCGTTTCCGGTACCACCGTATTCTCCATTTTATAACAATTTGTCCCTGATACATAATAAGTGTTTTGACAATCCCAAAGCGTTTTGTTCTTCGTCAGTCCCAAGAAAAAGAGTACGGTCAACTTGTACACTTTCCACATAGAAACTATAAAAACAATTCCCTTCAAACCACTCACCATCCTCACTCATATGTCGCTGGCCCACCAAAGATCAGCTAAAACATACAACCATTGAATTCAAATTTATGTCATGCTCGATGGAGGCAAATATTTTACGACGATTTGCTTATGCATTTATGCTTCACACGCTTCACTTGGCTCACCTGCACCGTTGTACCCGTGAGTGTGTGTATGCATATGTATTTGTATCTCTGCCTTGTAGATCAACAGCGCCCCTTTTTGGGGGCCTACAAGTTCCAGCATAGTTGCAAAAGTCATATTTTCTTGCTCTAAAGTCCGACCAAGCGCATTTCACAATTTTTCTACCATCCAAAGCGGCTCCTGTTGATACAGTTGTTCTCCCACACCAGCCACTTGCTACTTTAGCGATCAAACTATTCGAGCCAAAAGGAGGACGGAAACCGTAGAAGTTAAATCATCGGACATATACAGACACACACACACTGGGGACGGTAGAAGAACGATAAAGCTAGTTTGTTTGTGTACAGCAGACAGCAGCAATACCAAATCTTTTAAAACCTAAAGAAATCTTTTCAACAGCGAGAGAAGAAAAAATTTCGTAACGCCGATTTTGCAACCGTGGCAATCCTGATCCCCTTCCACACATCACCGAACGCCGGTCGTGTGTTAGTTTGGTTTGACATTCAATTCGCCTTTCGCCTTCGATGTGCGGGTGCGATCCGCTTTTCCCGCGGCGCGGCTCACACACAAACTTATTCCGGTGAGCGGGCGGGCCAGCCAGCCAGCCCGAACCACCCAACCGTGCCGACCGGTGGCATAAATCAACTTTATTAGATTCGCCCCATGAATAACGAGCGAAAAAATCGAATTTAGAACCTGAGATTTTTAAAACAAACTTTTTCACTGCCATCATCGTTACGAGTTTTGCGATTCTCTGCTGCGCGCCCTTTTCCCCCTTCCGTCATATTCTTTTTAGTGAATTATGATAAATCGAATCGAGCAGCAGGCTGGTACGCTGTGCAAGGTAGCAGGAACAAAAACACCAGCAAAAGCGATGATACCGTGTTCCGATCGTTCAACCGTTTCGTATAAACGATTTACACGCGTTGATAAATCGGTAAATATAGGAATTGTTGTGGGATTGTGGCTTACGGAGTAGCAATAAGAAAAGGGTACCGTGCGTAACGCAGGAAAGGAAATTAAACAATGAAATTGAATAATACAATCAACACACTCGATTCGGTTGTAATTCGTGCCGGGAACCATTAAGCCTATTAGCTGTGGATGGGTAAGAAAGTAGAAAGTATTGGTCGCTTCCCACACCGAGGTTCCATGGTGTAATGGTTAGCACTTTGGACTCTGAATCCAACGATCCGAGTTCAAATCTCGGTGGAACCTATGCAAGAAGTCTTTTTTAGTAAAACATACGACAACTATATTTTGGTCCATCCTAGTCTTAGTTTGATTCATAAAACGAGAACAGCCATATGGAAAAACAATTAAGAGAATTCATTAAAATTCATTCATATTAAGAAGAAAAATATTAAAAGACAAACCAAACACCAAAATTACATGGAAAAACATAAACAAACCTCGGAATGCAACTAAAAACATCCGGAAAATCGAAGGATTCGAAGCGCTGGAGAAACGAAACTCCAGGGTACCCGGTGTACTGCTAGTGTTTATACAAAGTTTATACTTTATTAAGTTAAATTAAGTTAAATACGTAATGATCTGCAATGTGTTAAGGTTTATGGGGAACGTTTGCAGTACGAACGGAATACGGAATATTTCAGGTATTTTGGGATTGATACATTAAAATAACGTGGAGCTTTAGCAATGACAGGACTCACATATTTCAATCTAAAAATGCCTTTAAATGTTTTCCCATAGCTCGACATGTGTTAAGAATATTCAAAAGATTCGAATTCTACCTTAAAATGTATCAAAATCGACCGGATGGGAGTTCAAAATATTATTCAAAATTGGACTTCTTATCAAACGTAGTTTTATAAACAAACGGTACAATTAAACTTAGTGTTTTATATTTAAATTATGACTGCCCCTATTTGGTATAACCAGTTAAAATGAAGTATCAGATGTATTTAACCACTCTATCTCTTAATGTAGCTCTTCAGCCATTACTCTGACACCCAACTGTCACGGGAAATGAAAGACCAATTATTTACTTTGACACTTGCAATAGTAAACCTATCATCTCTCCCTACCTTAGCATACTTTGAAATTTTCTGCCAAATTTAACAACACCATCTCCACAATGGACCAAAAGTAGTAAAAATAAACGATTCAACAAATGAAAAAAAAAACCCGATGCAACCGGTAGGTGGATCCCTTGAAGCTGTCATCTTTTTATCGTCCAACGATCGGTCACAAACGGTCACTCGTCACCGGACCTGGACAATGGTAGCCGAATTTATTTGCGAAAACCATGGCCTGACTAGTTAGTTTGTCGACTTAAGCTACTGTCAACACGCGCGCTGGCTGGCCCGCAAATCCTTCTTCCCAGCTAGAGGTGAGAGATGTAAAATGGCACGCCCTACTGCTACTGCTACTACTACTCCTACTACCACTAGTCCCTTCGCATAATACTTTCGATGGTGAAATTGCTTGACTTTAAGCCACCAACTTTCGTGCCCAGTACGCACCGTTCCGTCACTGCAACCGGTGATCCAACTTTCGGACTTTCGCGCTGCCGGACGCCTACACCGGAAGGTTGCCGTGCTTTGTTTGCACAGGGACCATTCGTTACACCGGACACCGGTAGGAAGATCTCACCGCTGCTGGCTGCTGTCGGAAGTGTCGGTTTCGATGCGCTCTCAGGTGTACACAAACCATCACAAAATGAAGCAAATCCCGTTTGATCCGGAGTGACCGTGCGGAGTTGAAATTCGCCCGAGTTGGAACTTTGCCCATCGGGACTCGTGGTCGTGGTGTTGGTGTACCCGTAGGGAGACGCTAGCTCACATCCCCTCACACGCAATCCGCTTAGCTCGCCGAGAAGAAACGCATCCAGCGCGTGGGCAGAAAAGTGTACCGAGGCGGAGAACTGTTGGTCTAAGCAATTATCGCCTTTCCTGCTGCGAGTCCGTTGCATTGAGGAAGAACGTCCGCCGGTAGGATTTAATGCGTTCAGTTCATTTTCATACTCGCCTTCGGAAAGTGTGCCGTTCGATGGGTGTTCCGAGAGTTGCTCGCTAACTTCATCCCCATCTCCGGGTGGACAGGTCTTTTCGTCATCGCAGCGCTTCTTGATGTGGCATCCGGAAGGAGACCAACTGCCACCCAGATCCTGTGCCTTCTTATCGGCTAATGAAGTTGGGTCGAGAGAAGATGCAGAATCGCCTACCAGCCCGGCGGACAGTAGCGCTGATGATGCCCCGTGGACATAGGGCGAATGGTGATGGTAGCAACCGGGACCAAGCAAAAGCACGCCCGGATCCGCCAGTTCGGCCGACGGTTGTTGTATCAAATCATTTCGCACTATCAGATGATGAAGATCGGCGGTACCCTCGGTTCGTCTATTACTGGTGATGGGCCCGTGTGGCAGGTGCGTTGACGTACCCATAAAATCTCCCGCCGATGGTCCGGCCGGTGGAAAGGCCAACGCAAACGGTGAACCCTACGGAGGACGAAAAAAAAAGACACAAAATGGACGAACTGTAAATAGACGGAAAAGGCTCCTTTACGGAGCATCCCAAAAAAACCGCGAAAATGCATGCGATAAGCATCGGCAGTTTGGTGGTAGAAGGACGCGGTTTCTCTTCATTTAGCATCGATTTTTTTTTCGTTCTCGCTGCTTGTTGGAGCATCTTCGGAGTTTTTTTTATTTATCTACAACACACACACACACAGCAACACGATACCTTACCTGAAAGTGGCCGTTCAGGATCAATTTGGCGTTGCGTTGTCGGCGCGTACGGCGGCGCCGGTAATTGCCCTGCTCAAACATATCGTTCGCCGACGGGTCCAGCATCCAGTAGCTGCCCTTTCCACCGGCTCCTCCTGCACCCGTACCACCATCACCGGTGGCCGATGGATCGTCTGCCGGTTGGCCTTTGCCCGCGCCGGACGTCTTATCCCGCGGCACCTTAATGAAACAGTCGTTCAGCGAGAGATTGTGCCGGATGGAGTTTTGCCAGCCCTGCCGATTTTCACGATAGTAAGGAAAGCTGAAATAAGGCGCGATGGAAAGGAAGCACATGTGAGTGGTTTGCTCGCTTGTACCTGATTTTATGATAAGGGAAGGACTAGGATATATGTATCTCATTTTCTGTTAAAATCGCTATTGCTATCATCATATAAGTATGGTTTTAAATTGACGCAGAAGAACAAGTTGTTATATCTAGCTGATTTTTTTAATAATAAAGCATTTAAAAATTTCTTCAAACAATTCACATGCACCAATGGTTAAATAATTGGTTTAATTAACATTAAAACTTTCAAGTATTTGTTCATAATGCAAGTCCATTATACAAATATAGTAATTGATTTAACCTTACATTTAATAATGTTTTAAAACAAATCTCTACAAGAAGAACTTTAATTTTATAAGAACATTTTTGCAACACACTAAATTTCATGTATAAACTGAATAATCAAATATTTGATACTCTTTAATGTTTGCTTTACCAATCCGTGTTTATGTTTTCTGAGTACTTCTAAATTTTTATTCCTATAACTATAAGGAATATAATATTAATATTTAGGAGAAATTTTACACGCATTTTGCTTCTGAATTCTATATGTCATATTCTCATGAGCAGACCTCATCATTTAACTTAACTTTTTTTGAAAAATGTAATAAAAACAAAATTTTACTACTTTTAGTGTTACGGAATTTAAATGAATTTATGATTATCTTAAGAACACTACACCACTTCACTACGGCATTAGGTCATTAATGTCAAATATGAAAGCTATTTTTTATTAAAATAAGTAATAAATTTAGTAATAAATAGCAGTAAAGTAACATCTTAAACTAACATCTTAAATAAATCTTCTTCTTTCTTGGCCTAACGACCTCTTAAGGTCATGCCTGCCATTTCTGGCTTGCTAGACTAATTGATACCGCATAGTTGGTTAGTCAATCCTCACTATGGGGAATTAAATAAATAATTGAACCGAATAAATTAAACTAAATTGAATTAAAATGGAAATTAATATGATTTTGTTAAAGGAGCAACAAATAATACTATACAAACTGAAAGACTTTTAATCTTCGCATGTTCAGTTAAGGGAATCAATCAAGAAAAGTAAATTTACTGTGTTAATTATTAAATTGGGGCGGCCCGGTGGTGTATACGATAGCGGCGCCGGTCTTTACACGGCAGGACCGGGGTTCGAATCCCGGCGGACCGCCTCCCCGTACGCAGGAATGACTATCCTGCTACGGATATAGCTAAGTCACAGAAAGCTAGCAATTGCTAGCAGACCAAGACCTACAGAGGTTGTAGTGCCAGAGAAGAAGAAGATTTATCAAAATAATAACTTTTCTTTAGTTAATTAAATATTTTAAAACATTCGTATTTTTAAAAAAAAAATGATAGCTACTAACATAAAACATGCTTAAAATAGAAAAGAAAAACAACACTTACTTGTCCATAATGTACTTGTAGATGCCACTCAGCGTTAACCGTTGATTTGGCGCACTACTGATCGCCATGGCAATCAGTGCAATGTAGGAAAAGGGTGGCTTTTCCGGCCGATGAACGGACTTCAGAAACGAAAACGGTAATGACCAATTGTTCAGCCCAAAGTACGAGTTACCAAGAGTTGCGGCACTGTGCTCAGGATGCTGCAGGTAGTGTGCACCATGCTGACTGAACAGTGCCAAATCGTGGTTCAAGCTTTGAATCTGCTGTATGGCAGCTGCATAAGAGCTGTACGGTAACATTTCGATGGTGTCGAACGAACAGAGAACTGTTTAAACACTCGATTTTAATTTTTCTTTAAAAATATGCACACAACAGGCAACGCACCAAACTTAAAGCACTAGCACTGGTACACGATTGTAGAGCACTCGTTCAATTTCACAGTACCGCTAAGATCGATCTTAATATACAACCCTCACTGTACACGATCGCGAACATGCGTCTTCCACGAGATCATACAACCAACTAAACGCCTTCCTCACTCTATCCGCACATTGAGAGTTTCCTCAGCGCGCCATTGTACGCTCGGTTCGCGCATCGTTAACAGTGACTTACGCCACCTCCCCCCCGCCTTGCAGACGATGCCGATGACGAAGATCCAAAACAACACCGCACTAATCCTGGGCCCTCTCCGCGGCCACAAACGGGGCACACGATCTATTTATTTTATGCAAAACAGAAACAACTACTTTCATCTTTCATAAACACAGCGGCGAGCGGTATTTGGCTCGAGAGAAAGGATCTCCGTACGGACAAGGGACCGTACGGGAGTCTCCGTCATCCTGCAGAACGCCACCTTACCCATTATTTATGCTTTACACTACATCGAAAGTCGTAAACCGCATCCAGAGCGTGCACTGGTGCGCGAAGGATGGGAAATTGTACCAGAGGTTTTATTGCATTATTTTGTTTCGCTCATTCGCTCTCGCTTCTTCCAATGCTACTGATTTGCATGAGACCCTTCCACGGAAGTCACCCGATACGATCGTCGTTTGCGCAAACGGAACAGCATGGGGCGCTTGCGCACGCACGTTCTGCGCAGAGCCGTATGTTTATTACGAAGGCGGACGCGACCCACAATCCGCTTTATGACTTCCTTTTTCCCGACGATCGTGCGACGATCGCGGATCACTGCCATTGGCTCCGCCCATTCTATTTATTTAGAATGCCTGGCCACAAGCGGTACACGGATGATCCTTTCCTGTAGAAAGTTTTCTTTTATTTTGTGAGGTTGTTTTTATTCTCAAAGGTAGGAAGGCAGTCCGATTTGTTCTTTCACCGATCTATGATTTGTGGTAGATTGGTAGGGGATTAAAAAATGGTGCCACTTTGAAAACGGAAGCCGAATTTTGGCTTCGTTCTGTTTTGATAGGAGTTAACAGTTAATTTATTAGTATGGCGAGCATTTTACGGGGGAAAATCTGTTTCCTGTTAGGTTTTTATGAATTCCAGATTGTTCCAAACGTCCATGGATTGATGTGAAAAAAAAACGGGAGAAAGTGTTCTAAACTAAACTGTTGATTGGGAGACCCTCGAACTTTCAAGGGTCTCATACATATCGACAGTGTTGGATAAGCCCTATAAGCCGTTTGTGGGCCTCGAGCATTTAGCGGGAGCTCCACAAGCGACGTTCGTATACGAACATCATGAGCACCATGTCTCCTCCTTGGTTTCTGTCTTTAGACCAGCTAACAGATTCTATGTGTTAGGGGTACTTCTCCAAATTCCATTCTTCTTAAGGCCTTCAAAGGGCTTGATCCGCCATGTTTGATAGTTTCATAGTTTATTTCAATATTGTTTTCCTCAAGGGTTATACAATAGCGTCAATATATATGGTTCGATAGCGTCAATACAAAAATTTTCAATAGCATCAATTGGCACAAGAAAGACGAGACACTTTAGGAAGAGGTACACAGAACACGGGAACGAAAAAATGCAAAGGATATATTGTGGTCGAACAAATCACCTGCGGAGTTGAAGTTCGCCCGCACCCAAGGATCACTTTGGGAGAACCGCGTGCGTTGCAAGGGGATGTGGAGAGGTGGGCGGATACGCAGGCGATAGGATGGGATATAAAGGGGAATTGCCGCTAGGAGAGAAGGACAGTCAATGTTGGATAGAAGGATGTTGGACAGTCAATGTTGGATATAAGGATGTTGGCAATAAATAATTTGCGCGCATGACCATGGCGTTCTTTAAGCCCGACAAGGCCTAGCAATTGTCACCGCACTGGATAAAGAGGAGAAGCAGCACTGGAGTTGTTTAGGAAGCGTCTAATGGCGATTCGCGTAAACTTCCGCTGTACCCTCTCCAGCCTATCCATAGAGGTGACGCCTGCAGGAGACCAAACGACGCTGGCATAGTCCAAAATAGGACGGACCCGACGGATGTGTATGTCATTGTTATGTAAGATGCAATTTAATCATCATAATTTAAAAAAAGATGATCTCCAAGAAATCAAAATAATTAACCTTAATACACAGTTAAAACTGTACTTAGACGTATATGACGTCTGCTTCTTTGATAGTAAAGATTTTTTCGTAAGATTGGGTTATAAAGAAATATTCTAAAGTTTCTGTAATAAGTATACTGTAAATATACTTCTTAAATATATACTTCTTACTTGAATCTTCAATCCATATTCGTTGTTTTGGCCACATTTAACTAACGCCACTATTTAATGCATACCTTCCACGCATACTTCAAATAGTTATAGTCCTATTCCAGAGAGAACTTACACAGTGCTTGTTGTTGAACTGCGCCTTATTTTGTAATATAGCTGACTCGATAACTGAAGTCTAGAGTACAAATTTGAGGGATAGAACGATTTATGATTTATTTTTATTGTCATTTCTGGATTATTGTTTTATATGACTCTGTTTTCTGATGTCCATGCAAGAAAATAGACTAAAAATGAGCCTCATAGTCAACTAGCAACTGTAGATACATATTCTTATATTAAATGCAAATCATACACTCAACAGATTTAGTTTCGAATATCCTTTGAAGAAAACGGCATCCGCAAATCTTCCCAAAATCAATTCCGATTCCCAGACACCCTGTTGTCTATTTGGCGCGTTTGATGTTACCAGTTGCAAATTTTCACCTTGCAAACATCCGCCAGCACCCGTACCGGGGTGTGTGTGTGTTTTTTTTTTGTTGGCCCACCAAAACACGACTCGTATATATTGACTGTGTTGCCACTGTTGTTTACTCAGCAATTCCTTCACCAGCAGCAATCGTAGACGCAGCGCCGCCAATAATCTTTCATCCCGGACGGCCTTTGAAGTCAATCGATCAGCCGGAACATCCGGCCATCATCCGGGTAGCTACAGTCTTTAGCACCTTTACCAAACGCGCAAAGCATCCATATACACAGCGAGTACACGAAGCAACATGGCACGGCCCGCACTCATTAGCAAACGGAAAACACACTTTGGGGTCGGAAAAAGCCGGCTTCACTTTTTATGCCCCGTGCGCGCCGGTCTTTTAATCTTTCTGAAGACCACTTTAAAACTGAACTGTACTGGAAATAAACAAAACATCCATCATAATAAACACCTGTACCGTTTTAGAGGAGGGGG
Organism: Anopheles maculatus; assembly: GCA_002091835.1. Lineage (NCBI taxonomy): Eukaryota > Metazoa > Arthropoda > Insecta > Diptera > Culicidae > Anopheles > Anopheles maculatus. Next base: position 139,237 of record KZ062424.1, read on the forward strand.
GACGAGTTTTACCTTAATCTGTGGGGGGTGTGTGTGTCTTATGATGGCTTGCTTCAAGAGAGCAAAAACATACATTTCCTCGAATTTTCTCTTCCAAACTTTATGAAGTACCTCTCTCTGCTCGCGTTATGGTAACTAGCTATTCTTTTGCCGAATAGCACATTACCACAAACCGTACAAACAAATTGAGGTTAAGAAGCCGGGAAACGTCCTTTGATCGTTCCTCCGGCAACAAAGCGGGAAACGATCGTTTGTACTGCATGCGTGCTACTAATTGCTTACATGTCGGGAAATGCATCACAGTGGAAAGTTGTAAAACCAATAATACGAAGCTGGATGTTCCGTTTGTTTTTGCCACATTTCTCTTGTCTGATTGCTTTTTATGCCCGGCTCAGAATGGCCCTTTACGACATCCTTCGCTGTCAACGCCACGGCAAAAGGCTAAAGGTTTTTTTAAGCTGGCTCTGGTGCCCTTGCAACAGACCACCGTTGCCCGCGTGCAGTATTTATTGCTGTTGTTCCAGGCGATGTCTTACGTCGGCTAATCTTTTGCAGCCCCAAGCGGTAGAGTTTCTTTCGCTTTTGCTGCGTTTTCCCCTTGATTTTTTATGTGTGTAGCGTTATATTTTATCTTCGCCACTTTATAGCTTTCTCCAAATACACTGGAAGCTGACGATGGTGCATGGGCTCGGTTATGATATATTATTTGTTTATGAACTGTCCCCGGTTCCGTCGTTCGGTGCAACGACAAATTTGTAACCCGCAAGCACATGCAGCCTCGGAGCTCACTGCATGTGAGTGCACATCCTAGTTTATCCTGTGGTTTTTTGTCTTTCTTTTCGTTTTGTTTTACTGCTGATGGTGGTTGCGGTTCGTTCCGTGTCGTGTGCTTTACGCTTTCGATGGTATTATTACATTTTATGATTTTACCCCGCTTAATGCTCATGCACATGCATGTTGCATGAGGTTTTCTATATATCCTTATGTAAGTTAAACGTCTATAGAACGATCAACAAAATATGAAATGTTATTGGTCTTCAACAATTGCTTACATATGTTTTTTTTATTTAACAGTTTAACAGTTTTTATTTTTCTTAAATTTTCTATCGTTCTATAATTTCTTTTGGTTTCTCATAGATTTATGTCTCTTTTACTTATTATATTGCATATCTTATATTTTTATTGTTTCTTCTCAATTTACGAAAACATAACTGAGAGTTTGTTATTCTTATGTTATTCATTTTGATGACCTGTTACATTCCGTAGTTTCTTATTTTTCTTAAATATTCTTCAGTTCTATTTACATTTAGCTTTGATTCATATTTCTTACAAATCTTTTACTTATTTTATTTCCTACATAATTGTTATTGTAATTAAGTCTTGTCATCGTATTGGTTGCTTTCTAAGATTTCTTTTATTTCGTACTTTTCACAAAATGCTTTTAGTTTTATATTTCTTGTGCTTCTTCATCTTCTTTTGTCTTTTGTGTTTCTTCTCTGCTTCTTATGCTTGTTATTTGACTTATTTTTCTTGTTGAGAACAAAAACAGATAGTGTTTTTTTAATTATTCGTCTTATGCTTGTTGTGCTTGCAGTTTTTCTTATTTTTTTAATTCTTACGTTTTCTTCTTAATTTTCTTGTTTTCCTTAATCTTTTAATGCTTTTTTCTAACAATTTGTTTATATTAAAGCAGGTTTTCCATTTAAACGACATCAAATAATCCAACAACTTCCAACAACTTATTCATAATTCTTAATCAAAAATTATGTACGAATGGCCAAAAAACCTATACCACACCAAACAACACCACCTGGAATCATGCGGAAAGTGGAAATTCATCATTTACCACCAAAACCATTGTATTTGTCCACCGGTAGTCGAACGTTAGATAGCACAAATCGAAACCCATTCGTACCTGCAATGGTTTGCAACTGTGATTTTTGAAGTCAATGTTCTCCCCCCAACTTTACAAAGTGCCCATTTTCACGGTGAAATCAGTGTAAAAGCAGAACGCAAGAACAAAAAGGGGACTAGAAAAGAAAATCCCATCAGCATTGCATGGTGTGTGCATGACGGTGGAGCGGAATTTTATGATTGTTTTTCTAGCGGCTTTAAATTTTCCCACCTACCAGTGGGCCGCTGCGAAAGTTGCAACGTCGATCGTTCGATGATGCAGCCAAAATTTCCTGTGCAATGTTATTTCAGCCCGTGCCGTTCCGTTTGGCTTTCCGTTCCGTCGGTCCGTTCTTGCTTCGCTAACAAACGTTCTTCGCTGGTTTACTGGACGGATTGTGCCGTCGAGCACGTGACATTTATGGGTTTCCTTTCTGCCTGTTTCGTTCTCGCATGCCTGTTACTGCATCCCGCACCATTTGTGAAGGATTTCGGATGCACTCTCTTACAGTTCAGTGCCCGATTTTTAATGTCGCACAGTTGCAAACCCGACACTCGCTGCGACCGGTTTCTGCTGGCGTTGTGGTGCGCAGCAGACGAAAAAGGAAAATATTTTATATTTGAGCTACATAAACATTACAGCGTTTCCTACTTCTTTGGTGGATATGTTCTCGCTCTTTCACTCTCCACGGATCCAGAGACGCCTGGTTATGATGGAGTAACAAATTAGTGTCGCTATTTGTTTTCTTTATGTTTGCGTAATTGACGTTAATACAGTGAAGGAGAAAAGCCATTGCAGTGAGTACATTTTGGGAACCACGGATAGGAGAAGAATGTTTGCTAAGCTTTGTTTATTTCCTATCACTATTACTAATGCTGGTAGTCAAGCAATCGCACATCTAATACTACAGTCAACAGGAAAAATAATATAGAAAATAGTCTTAATTAATAGAGGCCAAATTAATTAAACAGAGTAAAGAGATACTTTAATGCTACAAATATTGGCAATATCAACTTTATTCGCAAATTGCGAATATGAATATCAGATCTCGTCCGGACTGCACTCTTGCACGCAGGACTTGACTATTTAGCTATTAGTGAATCTCTTCATGGAAGCCAGAATTTGTCAACCAAGACACTACTTGAAGTTGTGGTATAAAAAAACAGAAAAAAGACATGTGGCAACACAAATATATGTTGTAGAAAAACCCGTAAATAAAAATAAGAGCAGGTTTTCTACTGATTAGAAAATAAAGCAACAAATGCTTTTAAAAATATAACAAATTCAGCAAAAAGAAAATAAATACAACTATTATCAAGCTATTACCCTCCTAAAGCACTCAAGTCGTCTCAAACAAACAGGACAAAAATATTTATTTATTGACTCACCCTCACGATGTATCGCCGAAGTAACCGAAGTAAAAATATTTATCTGTCCACCCGTCCAAAATTGGACACGTACAGCTGTAACCACACAAAAACACGCACGGTAGCAAAACAAACCACTCTCCAACAATTGCCCTCCGGATTGTACTTGGTTCGCGTTTAACGTTCACTGTACGGTTCACTCCTTTTCTAGAAAATAGCGCCAACCAAAGACGACTGTATTTTACTCCGCTCGACACATTACTGTTTGTTTTGATTTGTCCTCCGAAATGAGCGGAAAACGTGGCTTTTCTGAATGACACACTTGGTTCGTTTTCTTTTCGACAAACTACCGGGCTGACGAGCTGAAAAATGCCTTTCTTTAAGCTACGTCACGCTACGGTACCGAATCAAACACCCTTTTGCTGTGGAGATTCTGTACTCCAAACCTCCAAAAACCCCACAAGTCTGATCCCACCCGGCACGACATTCTTGAACGGACGATTTTCGGTGACAAATGGAGTTCGTTCACTTGGTGCCGGTGTGGTCGATCGTTTTTCTGGTGGCAGAAAAAAAATGCCTACCCATCATGGGGCCATTGCAAACCATCTCGGTGATCGTCATTCACTGCAATTTGTAGCACGCTAGGATGGTTTTTGTCCGCCTGGTATGCATGTATTCATGTGCGTCGGCTTATACTGGCGTACAATAGGGGTCTAAAAGGGTTTGAAATGAGGGAAAAGAGACGCCAAAATAGACCTACGAAAGGTATCAATGGACAAATACTATATAATTTCGTTTTGTTTCATAATTCGTGTTACTGTTAGTACAACCAGTTACCTCCAAGTTGAGAGTTTGGTTTCCATTTAAGCTAATAAACAAATAAATATTAATAGAAACAAGATTTTCCCCATAAAATACAAGCCGTTCTTTAGGTTTTAAGTTTTTCTTCATACCAAAAATCTTATCCTGCAAATTCCATTCTGATTCATTGTTATAACTTCAGCCAGTCCCGACACGCCAACACACGCCAAACACTGTGCCGAAAAATTGTTTCGTGGTTCGCGATGAAAATGTTGATACATTATCGCTGGACCGATGCGCTACCGACGTACCGGAATTTGGTTCCAGCACCAAGATTAATAGCGCTAACTGTTGTCGCTCAGAGTTGTTTCAAAAACAACGTAACCGAAAAACAAACCGTTGCGCGATCCGTTCCATGGTGTGGGTCTGCTGGTTTTGGCAATATTTAACACCTAAACACTCGTACAATCCAGCGACCGTCAAGTGCAAGTGTCACGCTGAAAGAGCGACCATATCGTGGTGATGTGGTCGCCTCACTGCAAAAAGGAAGTGACAGGAATGTTATTCCACTTGGAAATGTAGCGTACCGTCTGGGGGTCACAGTACACTGTCGCTCAAAGCGGTCGGTGAAGTTAATGGTGGGAGATAGCGATCCGGATTGCTCATTCATACACACTATTTTTAGAAGTTGACGTAATGGATTTGTGTACGATGGTTTATAAAACATACATATTATGAATGCAATAATATTTATCCATTTTGGTGCATTTGGTGAAGTTGATATAGAGTATAAAGTTTTCCCAATCTTATAATCGGCAATATATCTCCATAACGTTGACGGCCCGGTGGTAGATGCGACAGCGGCGCTGGTCTTCACACGGCAGGACCGGGGTTCAAGTCTCATCTGGGCCGTTCCCCCATAGTGAGGACTGACTATCCAACTATGCGGTAACAATAAGTCTAGTAAGCCAGAAATGGCAGGCATGACCTAAGAGGTCGTTGACCAAGAAAGAAGAAGAAGATCTCCATAACGTGTAAAAAAATATTGCTTTTAATGAATATTTACACTTTAAGTAACGCCTTGGTATACGATGGTGTTGATTCTAGTGTTTGTAACGACATTAATGCCATACATAGCCTAAAATAGAACCTAAATAAAGTATTCTCAACAATGAATACAAGCTTAACTTTAACATACATATATGAAGTAATCTATTTCGATTTTCTGTACATAACAGACATAATCTTCTAACCTTCACAAGGAAATTTGAGTAATCTTGCTAAGATAGTTGATGTAATGCATTAACTTACCCTTCATTACACTAAACAAAGCCGTAGTACTTAAAGCAGGCATGGGAGGGTATGCAAGCACCTCACACGTCTACGTACTAATTAGAGCATGCAACTGAGTGTAATCGATCGAGTATCAATTATGTATCTTAGCCTTTCAGAAGAACAAACTATTTCCATAAATCTGTACCATTCAAGTAGAGGTTGATAGAGGCAAATTTACCATCAAGCAACCTACGACCGATCCTCCAGATAACGAGGACCATCGTCTCTATGATAGCTTTTCGAGAATCAATGCCACCAATGTAAGAAAGATCAGCACTTCAGAAAACGCCTTAAACTTTTTTATGTCACGAACGACAACGGATTCATGATAAATCTGCAATTGATGTGGATGTCTAAAACTCTGATAGATCGTGTAATCATTAAAGAAAAAGAGTTAGTAAATACACAGTTCCCAGAACGTGGTAGGATCACCTTTGGATGTTGTGTATCTGATAAAAGAGATGATCTGCAGATGATCAAACAGTTTTACTGTCTTGATACGAAAGTAACGATCAAATGTGATATCACACAGCAAGAGAACCATTAGTCTAGATCTCATTAAACCATTCCAATGTAGAAGACATTCTGCAGTTGTAGACGGAGAGAATATGATGATGATGTCTGGTGTTTGCTTGTTCAGGAATTGTAACATCTGAGACTCATTTATAAGTAACAAACTCCGTAGGATTTACTCATTTATTGATTAAAAAGAACTAGAACCAAAACACTTAATTGAAAAAATGATCTTTACAACCTCCGGAGATTTTGGTTTTCAAATTTCTCGTTTCCTTCTCACTAAGTTGCCTGTTACTTTTTGTCCTGTATATTGAGGAACTCACCTTATAAGATTTTATATATTATCCTACCGTGTGAAAAGGGAATTTGCCATCACAACGCCAACGGCCGAAAACAATCATACTATCCACACAACAAAACCGATCATAATCGATACAATTAACCACCACCGACATACACATCACCATCTATCTCATTTAATTTACCAAGCCCCGTTCTGATGACTACATGACCGCACTACATTGACACGTCATCAGCGGTTCTCGCCACACTCGCCGTACACAACAACAGTTGGATAGCTTCTAATAATCGATCACCCACCAAGCTGGGAACACAATATGAAATCGTTACAATCGATACTAGTCCATATTGTTCGCGCTCGTTCCCTGCTGCAACGACATATGCATCGGCAGCCGGTTAATGAAACCCACCGGACACATAAACCAAACCACACCCAACCCCTACAAAGCAGTTCGGGAACGGAAGCGGGCAGTTAAAATCGGTTAAACGATTGTTTGTGTGTTTTTCAATCTCAACCATTTGGTCCAATTTTTACCTTCAATTTTATTGACTTCGATTTGGGTGGTTTTCGAGCAATCCGGGCATGCCACAGTGCCCCACAGTTACAAGGTTTACATATTGTTCTATCGCTGGCTGTCTTTTTTTTTTGGTTCGTACAGGGATAAAGAAATTTCCCAACCGAACCAAACCACAAACACTGTCCACCGCTTGGACCGCTAGGGAATGTATTGAACTATCATTACTTTCTGTTATTTTCTCAACCTCTGGCAGTGTGCATCCAACGGCTTTATGAGGCGGATATTTTCCTCGCACAGAACGGGGCCTTTATTTTGAAGAACAGCACAATGACGATCGATATTTACCGATCCTCGTTACCGCGGCGCAGTAAACGAGGAACGATTTTGAAAAGAACGTGCCGCACGAACCTTCCTCGGCGCGGACGGTTCCGATTTTTTCTCTCTATTTATTTGATCGATTGTTTGTTTGTTTTGAGTTTTACATCGTTTCGGTCGGTGGTAAAGATAGCGGGGTTTTCGGTGTTTTGGGGGGGAGGGGGGTCTGTTGTGGTGAACGATAAAACTGGGCCCTCCCCGGGTGGCCTAGTCCCGTCCGGCGAGTGAGATGGACATTCGCGATCCGCTAACAAAATGGCGAAAGGATCTTCCTAAGATCATGGTTTTTTTCCTATCCCGATGTGTGTGCGTGGCGCGCGATATGCTAAACGCAATGTCGGTTTGGTTGTTTCCGAAGATTTTCGCCGATGGTAAACACACACTCACACATGCACAGTTTTATGGGTGCACAAACGATCGTAAAACCTGTACCACACACTTTGATCTTTTCGTAACGGATGTATTCTATTTTGTGCGGCGTGTGTTATGGTTTACATTTCACCAAAAAAAAAGCGGACAGGTTTCGTCGATCTGTAGCGTTTGTGCGAGCCAACCGGCAAA